>WBZZ01004248.1:0-27500 GCA_019918135.1 Paulinella micropora | reverse complement strand
GGTAACATTTGTCCCAAAGCGTCCCGGGGCCATGTAAGAAGTGAGACATATAGAGAAGTGAGACACATATAAGTGAGACACGTGTACGAAGTGAGACACGTGCGAAGTGAGCCATTGTGCGAAAGTAAGCCATATGTGCGAAGCGAGCCATGTCCGTGAAAGCAGGAGTTGCGGAAGTGGCACAATTCCCACGCCACATGGGGATTGTGCAGCTCCGTAAGTCCTAGAAGTCGGCAATACCCGGAGTGCCAGTTGAGCGGGGCACAGATGTTTTTCACAAGCAAGTCTGGCCAGGTCTTACAACATCCTGCCTTGGCCAGACGTGCTTGTGCCCAGATCCTGCCAGTCCCCTTTTCCGGTGTCTGATGGGAACCAGCAGGCGGCGTACAAGCACCTGATCACAAAATTACAAGAGAGCACTAGAGCGGACTCGAGCGGGGCAAGTCCGGCCGGCAATTTTTAACCTCTATATATATTTTATAAAAATACAACTGTAATACTATTTTAATATGTTTTCCTTTTTTAGACCATTCAAACAATTCAAATTATATATAAGCTTATAATGAAGGCCGAAATTTTAAAACTTCGTCGAGTGTGAAGTGTTCTTCAGGGCCAGCTCAGGTTTGTATCACGGCACTTCGTAGCCTATTTCCATGTTAACTGCCGAAGGTCCGAAGGGCGGGGGGGGGGGGGGGGGGGGGGGGGGCGCCCTTACTGTGGGGGTGCGGGGGAGGGAGTGTCGTGGGGGCTGCACTGCCCCCAACGATAGCTCAGTAAAAAGTCTGTAATACAACCAAACACAGTCCTCAAGAATGAGAATGATGTCTCGTTGTATTAGCTCAGAAAAGGAAAACGGCAACAGACCAGGAATAAAATGGCATCAGGTCCAATCCGGACAAATAATACTGAAAAACAGGCTGGTGCACCTGTCACCAGGAAACGTGTACTTTTTTACCGGCTATCCGGGGTGATGCCTACAGGGCTTGTGGCGGCAGAGCCTGAGCAGAGACTGAGGGAAGCACTGTCGTCCGGTGATTACTATAGTTTGAGCAGCATGCAGGAAAATTGATGAAAATTAGCTATCTGAAATACAGTTTTCAACTTCTCTATGTATTATTATTCAGTGACCAAATTTCTAATCAATATTAATAGTATGATATTATTAAACATATGAATGTTTATTACTAAGTTTTTCACTTCTTCAAAATATTAATACTCAAGTAAATTATTCAATGATGTATTAATGTATAATAGAAAAGTCAATGCAAAGTAAGTGCATCAATTGATTCTATGATTTACTAGTGTTCTTCGTAAAAACAGACTCCGGCTCAGCCTACCCACACTACTCGGGAGGGAGGGGGTGCTGTGACTGTTCGAGAAAAACAAATCATGAGTCCAGCAGCACACCCTCCTATATGACGATAATATTATCTATTCAATAAATCTATACAAATGAACGTGACCTGCTTGAAAGCATCATGATACTTCAGGGAAACGGCTGGATCATTATTGCGTGTAATGCTCACAACACTGATTTAGGCACGGTTAGATTTTACACCGCGTATTAGCTTGTAACAGTCACGTAACGAGGAGGGGTTGTGTGCATAATGGCTGTCAGACTTTTGGTGTAAACATTGTGTGTTAGTAGCCCAGTGTGGCAGGTTTGACAATCTCTGCTGTAATATTATTTATTAATATATTACTGACACTTAAATTTGACTACATTGCACCAGTTTGATCATCTCAGCTGTAATACTAGTGGCGCAACCTGTGGCTGGTTTCGCGGCTGCCGACCTAACACTTGTCGCCGACCATTGCTTCCTTTCAAAACACAGTTGAGTTTCTGGATATGCAAAATCGTCGGAAACCCATATAACCTCTCCGTTATATATTTTCTTCTATCTTAAGTAATACAGTAGTTGTCGTAATAGTAGTGAGTGCATTATGAAAAGCATTCAATTGAGCTTTCGCAAAATGCTAGAGCAGTTTCGCAGGAGAGACGCGGGGGCAACGGAATGCAAGCTCTATAGCCAGTAGTAGTATTTTCATGGCAAAGATAATCGTTAGACACATACCATTGTTGATATTACTTTTTTTTTCTTACAACCTCGAGAGTGTATGATAAACTGTCGGGGTGCATGCGTGTGTAAATGTATCTGTCATGTCTGTCTGCCCCGTAAGTGCATGAGCGAGAGATAGAGAGATGTTTTAGTCTTTACATAGATGACGTACACGTACTGCAATGTGTGCATGCAAATCAGTCGCTCTTACAAGAGTCAACCTTCGTGGTATGTGTGTGTGTGTTTGAGAGATAGATACATACCAAGATAGGTAGGTAGGTAGGTAGGTAGTAGCAGTAGTAGAAGTAGTAGTAGTAGTAGTCGCAGGATGAGGAGGAGGAGGAAGAAGAAGAAAAAGAATAAGAAGTAAAGGTGAGGAGGAGAAAGAGGACAGAGAAGAGGGATGAGGAGGGAGGAGGACACGGGGGGGGCAAGCAGGAGTGAACATGCTAAAAAGGAGGAGAAAGGAAGAGGAAAGAAAGAAGGAGAATGGAGTTATTGCTAAAAGGAATGCACATGCGTAGAAAAGAAGAAAAATCTTTTTCTCCGACTCACCAGGCTTGCTGCTCAAGAATGTTTCCTCGACCAACGTCTGGCTCTTCGAGCAGGTGCCTTTTTGCTTTGTTTCTGTATGTTTGTTTGTTCGCTCGCTCGTTCGTTTGGGAGGCAGGATGATCTCAAAGCCTCACACGAGTACCTGCAGCTAAGATTGTGTATTTACATGCAGAAATGTGTCCCCCCACCCTTCCCCCCCACCCCTCACCTCTCTCTACATACATGCATGTGTGTGTGTTCCTGCTCCTCCCCTCTTCCCCCACTTTGCTTCTTCATTTTGCCCCTGTTGTTTATCTTCCTTCCTCCTCCTCTACTCTCATTACTACATAGACAAACAGACACAAACACAGAGCGAGAGAGAGAACGCACACATAATTTGTCTGCTGGCTGAATGCGTTAAACTTTTAGAGAAGAGCGAAGGGCGTGCCCTCCCTGCACACAACCTGGCCTGTGGGCGCCTGGCGGACGCTGTCTTCTCGTTCGCTGCAGCCAGAGATCCTTTTTCAGCTCTCTTTTAGACTGTATTGTTTTGTTTGCACCCCATCCACTCCTTGGCCTCTCTCTTGTGGGATTTGGGAATAAATATATAAAGTTTATTGAAAAAACCACAAGAGAAAAAAATTGGAGATATAAAGGGACCCACAACCGGTTGGCCGCAAGTAGTTGATACACCGAAAGTGGTCAGAAATTTCCGACCACTTTCGGGTTGTATGATAAAAACAAGTAGTTGATAACCCGAAACTGGTCATGAATTTTTTTGCAAATTCACGACATCGTTTCGGGTTATTTTAAGCCTTCCTATTGATTTGGCGAACTTACAATAATATCTATAATCAAGATTATAGATTGAGCATCAAAACAGCAAAATAACGAAATCAAATTTTCAATCAATATAAGCAAATAAAACAAAGAAATCTCTCTTGCTCTACTTCAAAAAATAAAATAAAGACTAACGAACCGCTTCGTTATTCCTTATAAAGATTAACGAAAAATATATTCATGCAAATGGAGGACTATATAAGACCTAATTCTAAACAATTATACGAACAAAAAAATAGAGAGCAAAGGAACAAGAAAGCAACCGAAAAAATAAAATGTGAGTGCGGTGCGGAGGTTTCAAGAGCGAACTTATCTAGACATAAAAAACACACCGACGGAAAACCCAAGTTATCCAAAAATAAAATAAGTTTATTTATATAAAATAAGTTTATTTACTATACATAAATAAACTTAAGGGTTCATTTTGAAAAAATGAACTTATCTCGCAAACAGAAAAAATCGGAATATATCAAAGAAAGAAGAAAACAGAAATATACTTGTGTATGTGGTAAGACTATAGGAATATATGGTAAATACACACACGAAAAAACAGATTTTCATAGAGATTTCTTCGCGGAGAAAGAGGAGATTATGTTAGGTGGGAGACCAGTTGAAATAATTTGTCGTAGAAATGATGATATAGAAAAATATTACGAAAACAAACAATAATTAATTTATATTAAAGATTATTTTTTCTACTATTATATAAGATGACGACGACCAGAGTTGTGGGTGTTTCATTTGATGGGAGACAGGGAAATATCTCTTATCTTAAAACAATTGGGCGAGGCGAAAAAGTTTTCATTCAACACGAACCAGAAAACAAATTTGATAAAAATACGGTAAAGGTTGAAACAGAAAGCGGAAAACAACTAGGTTATATTAATAAGCACTTGGCAGGAACTCTTAAGTTTAAAGGAAGGAAACAAGTATATTATTCAATCTATGGAGGAGGATTAGGAAAACATTACGGGATTGAAATTACAATTTAAAATATCATAAACAATATTTAATTTATATTAAAGATTATTTTTTTTGTATTATATAAGATGGGTAGAAAAGCAATATACAAAACTCCAGAAGAGAAAAAGGAAGCCTTACGAAAAAGGGCTAGGGAATTCATAAAGAAAGACCCCGAAAGGCACAAGCAAAAGGCAATGGAATATTACAACCAAAATAAAACATTAATAGCGGAACGAAGAAAGAAAAAAAGAGAAGAAGTAAAGCAGGCCTTAATGAAGTTAAAGCGAATGGAAGAAGCACTAAAATAATATATATGAATTATATATTAAGGATAATATATTATTAGTTATAAATATAACAGATAATTTATTAATTATTTTTCAATATTTTTATATTCGTATTGATATAAAAATAACATGCCACCACCTTTACCACCAAGACCAGCAAAAGAAAATGTTGAACTATTGAGGGTAAGAGCGAATTTAAGGGAAACAAAAACTACAGAACCAAGACGAAGGGAAGTAAAACTTATTGAATTAAGACCAAGATTTAATAGAGCCTTAAATTCATATACATACCGATTAAAGAGACTTGATATTAACTTTTATGACAGCGATGAGATTGAGAAGGCACTTATGAGAGCGGTAAGAGATGCCAGAAGCAGAGGTATGACGAACGAAGCGAGTATCCATGTCAAGTTTGCTTATATTACCGATATAGACGATGAAAAGTTTTATAGATGGAAACTTTTAATGCGGTAAAGATAAAAGATATTGAAGACTTATTTAATGCCATAATACTATACAATGAGGAAAATATTGAGGCGAGTGCGAATGGTTATGACCGCTTTATTCAATATTTGAGAATTGAATTTATCCAAGAAAACGGAGGAGGTTGTAATTTATCGGGAAACGACAAGAAAACCAAAACAGACGAAGGAACACATATCAATCCAAGAAGTAATAATAATAATTGTTTCTTTCAAGTCAATAAAAAAATATTGAACTTCAAGACAAACAAAAGAGCCTGTAATGAAATTAGAAAAGAATTTAATCTTGAACCTGATACATTCATTCCTTTTTCGGTTGGTTTTGAAATTCTAAAAAAATATTGTATTGAAGGAAAGTATTATGAAATAACCGATGCGACAACAAAACAAACCTTACGAAATTACGAAGACCCTTTAATTTCTGCTGATGTCCTTTGTTATTTGGATGAAGGACATTATTTAGAATTTATCGGAAGAACCAAAAAGAGATGTGAGGATTGTTTCAAAACTTATTTTAATAGTCATAGATGTAATAATAAGAGAATTACATATGCTATGGCGAAACTAAGAAAAAAGAAAGACAGAGTTGATAGTTTATTGACAACCTTCAAGGAAATGTCATATAATAACAAAGACGAAGTCTTTCATTACGACTTAGAAACATTCGTAAATGAGCAAGAATTACACACACCATATATAGCGGGCTATACCATTGGAAACATTGGTTTTAAATATGTCGCTGGTGATGATTGTATTTCAAAATTGGTTGATATCATTTTTGAATATGCTGACGAATTAAAAAAGAAGAAACCCGAAGCGAGATTATATGTTAATGCCTTTAATGGAGCGAAATTTGACCATTATTTCATTCAGAAAGAATTCATTAAAAGAAAGATAAAAGATACTCCATTGATTAATAATGGTGCTATCATTTCAATGGAATACAAGAATATGAAATTTTGGGACTTGTGTAAGCACACGGAGGGAAGCCTTAAGAAGAACCTTGAAACCTTAGGATGCGATATTTTAAAAGGCGATTTTGACCATAGTAAGGCGAAAAGGTGGGAGGAGTTGGATGAAGAAACCAAGAATGACTGCTTAAAATATCTCGCCTGTGATGTTATGGGTTTGAAGGAATTATATGAAAGATTGAATAAATCAACATTTGAAGAGAATAAGACCAATCTCTCCGAGTTTATGTCAACGTCTTCATTGACCTTCAACTTATGGAAAAAAGAGATAGATAAAAAATATATTATTCAACTTCCAAAATTGAACCAAGAAAAAGATTTTAGAAAGGCTATTTATGGGGCTAGAACTTATCCAAGCAAACGAAGATTTATTTCAAAACAATACGAAAAATATTTAAACGGAGAAATATCTTTTGATGAAATTAAAGATTATCTCATTGATGCGGATGTAGTCTCGCTTTATCCAACAGCCATGTTAGAAGACTATATGACGGGTGAAATAAGAGAACATAAAGAACCAACAGAGAAAATGTTGGGTAAGTTGGGTATATGGAATATTGATTTCATATCACCAAAAAATCTCTTACACCCGCGAGTGCCTTTTAGAGATGATAAGGGTTGTTTAAAGTGGGAACTAAAAGACATGAATGACCAATGGCTTACAAGTGTTGATATTGAAGACATGATGGAACTTGGATATAAGATTAAAATTAATCGCGGATACTACACGGAAGGAGCCGAACCAGTATTTAAAGATTACATTTTGGAGTTATTCAAGAAAAAACAAAATTCAAAGAAAGGAACACCACAATATCTACTCGCTAAGTTATTTATGAATGCCTTATACGGGAAGACAATCCAAAGACCGATAAACTCAACGAGTAAGTATATTTCAAAAAATAGCGAATATTGGAAATTTTGGGCTAGTCATGTGATAACCGATATTGAAAAGTTTAATGACGATTTATGGCTTATCAGCGGAATTCCAAGAGACGAGAAAACATTAGAAAAGAAAATTACAAAACCGACACACTGCGGAGCCTTCATATTAGCATACAGCAGACGAATTATGTATAAATATATGACGGAGGCTAATCCAGACAACAATCTAGAAAATGATTATTATTATACAGACACAGACAGCATTCAAGCACATGTAAAAACGATAGAAAAAATAAGAAGATTTAGAGATAAATCAATCGGCGGTATGAGTGATGACCTTGGCGATGATTGTAAAATAATAAGGGGTATATGGGTAGCACCAAAATTGTATATGTTGGAGTATGTTAAGAAAGGCGATGAGCAAGGCAAGACACATTTCCACTTTAGAGGAAAAGGATTGGACTTGAAGAAATTAAATCCTGCTTCATATGAACTAATGGACAAGGGCGAAAGCCTGACAAACACAAGAGACTTCATAATGAAGAAGATACACACGAGCAGAAACAGCAAACAGCAACACATTGAACACTTTATCATTCAACACCAAAAGAATGTTGTAAAAGTTGTAAATAAGACGAGATGGTGCGGACGAGATTTCTATACTGATAATGATAGCATTCCGCGAGGATACCATATAAGGACATAAAAGAATTAATTATTAAAAAAAAATTAAAAAAAAATTATTTTTTCCATAAAAAATTTTCGTCAGTCTATATACACCAATGACCGCCCTCACCAGACTATGCGAGAAGTTTGAGAAACTCTCTATTGAAAATAAAAAAGAAACATTTTCTCTTACCGATGTTAAAAAGATAATTACTGACGAAATCCAAATGATTGAAAAGGCACGGGCTGGCAAGCCAAAGGATACTTTTCCATTTGGTAAGTATAAAGGTAAGAAAATTCAAGATATAGCGGTTATTGATAAGCCATACCTTGAATGGGTTATGAAACAGCCTTGGTTTGAGAAATTTACCGACATTAAAAGTGAAGTAAAAAAATACATTTAATAAAAATTATTTTGTAGTATATATATCAATGACAGACCTGAGCACCAAGCAGGACTACTTGAATGAAATTGAAAAATGGAACATTGACAGCGAAGTTAAGAAACCCACTATTAAATGGACTAAACCCGACATTGTTTCTTTTTATGAGCAATATAAACCAAGAGACGATAATGTTAAAGTAGTAATTCCGTTGGAGGCTATAACGGACGAAGAGCAGAGCACTCCTTTTACGACTGCTGATTTAAAAGAGGCTGGTATCACCGAAATAAAGGCTAAGGTCGGCGAAGAAATAGAAAAAACCGATATTTTTCTTCAATATGGTAAGTATAAAAAAATGAAAATTGAAGATGTCGCTAAGATTGACAAACCATACCTTGAATATTTAATTCAACAACCTTATTTTAATAACAAAGATGCGATAAAAAAATATTTATAATATCCACATCGCTTTTCATTAATTTTTTTGCTTCAATGATCCTCAATAAAGTTAGCAATAACATTAATATTGCTACCAGCACCTGCCGACACAGCCTTCTGTGTGAATGTCAAAACATCGTTCGGTGTTAATTGAATATCGTATGTTCTGAGATTAATCTGTTGAGTTGAGGTGGCATTTACATAAATCTTAAAAATTGTCGTTCCGTTGGCGATAGCGGTTGCTTTTGTGTCTGTATCTACGATTGAAGTTGTGGCATCAACATCAGCAAAACCAGCCCCTGTTAGTGTCCCATTCAATACCATTCTGACGACATTTGACTTAGTATCTTCATTTGTAATACTTACCAAGGAAGGAAAGACATTTGAATAGTTGGTGAGGCTATTATTGAATAGTGCTTTATTCCTGATACTTAAAATGGGGCTTTCAGTGGTGCTCGTTTTTTCGTCTCCTTCCGCAGTATTTGTAATACTTGTATTAATAGTATTTGACCCCTCAATGAATAAAGTGGCACTCCCCGTTTTAAGAATTTGTAATCCAACCGCCGCATCATTTCTCTTTACTGCCGTAAAAGGTAATGTTGTATTTCGCAGGCTTACACCAGTATTAGCATTCGCATACTCAATCATATGAACTAATTGAAATTCACCAGTCTCTGGATTTTCAATTGAAAACTTAATAGCACCAAACCCAAGATACTGAAATTGAATTTGAAATACATTTCCTTTACTCCAGTCTAAGTCAGGCATAGCAGAAGTTCCATCGCAAGGGTCGTCCCAGTCTTCTTGCTCAATATAAACTGCAACACCTCCTTTAATATGCGCGATATTCATTCCTGCTTGATTTTTGTAAAAATAAAATCCATCAACGAGATCATTTCCTATTCCAATAAATGAATAGTAATCTTTTGTATCATCCGTTGTCCATATATATGCAGTAAAGCGGGCAAGGACACCCATTCCAGTTCTATATTTTATTCTCCTTTTACTTACTAATCCAGCATCTGCCGTAGCATTAGCAGTTGTTTTCAATTCAGCCATATTATTCAAGAATGACACGGACGATTTTGTTTCTGTTTTTGTCCATATCCTAGTATTAATGGTATATGGAAAGATTTCTTGTAATACTGGTGTTAATTGTGCAGTTGTTGTTTCGCCGAAGGCTGTCTTCATATTATCAATATGTCCATCATATCCTACTTTTAGGTTAATGAACTCTCCTTTAGGATTTTGTGCTATCAAATTTCGTTGGTGGGACATTATATATTAATAATAAAAAAATAAATTAACTAACAAAATTAATAATCGCCTCTTACGACATCAAAATTTCAATTCCCTTCACAAGCACACTTCGTTGAAGAATGGCAAAAGTGTAATGGTTAAGATTGTTTCCAGCAGTAGTGCCGACAAATTCATATCGCCTCTCAGTGTCAAGGCTCAGACCACTCACCTCATACCCGTCAGTATCCTTATCACAAAGCGGGCGGTTGTTGTCCCAAGTATCAACATGAAACCAGTTGTAATGATAGACATCGCTGTTTAGGATAGCACTACCCTTCAACTTATCCTTCAAAATCATATAGTCTTCATTCTCAGAGGTGTCAATGTCAAATTGTTGAAGACGAGAGCCATCCAGAGTTGTATAGTATGAAGTAATTTTTGCATCCGCTCTGTTATCATTGTCAAAAGCGGTATTTTTATTTTCATCGTTGTGGAATGCGGAAGTATAAATTCTTCTAATTCTCTCACCCTGTGAGCGGTTCATTTTTACAACGAAATTTTGACTTCCTGTTGAGAGGTTCTGCTTCCAAGAGATAGGGTATTCAATCTTAAATGGGAAACCTTCTCCCGCAATCTTCTGCTGAACACCAAGGACAACATTTGGGTCAGTCTCTACGGCAAGAAACAGATTTAAGTTTGAAATAGCAGCACCAACAGCCACCTGTGCAGCACCAGTAGAAATACTGCTCACATCAGTTCCATAGAATGTAGAGCGGTTAGTTCCCTCCCACACAATTCGCAAATCCAAAATTTCGTTAAATCCGATAGTCTTATCTAATTCAAAAATAGTTCCAAAAATCATACCCAACGGAAGTTTAACTTTAATAACAGGGGTAGGGGTCGCATTAGTTCCTCCTTCAAAATACTTCGCCTCCTCAAAAGGAACATTAACCAAACTATAATCCCCACCAGTGCTATCGGCGAGAGCAGTATCATTATGACGGCGGGCATTAACAAGTGGCACTTTGTAATATGCTTGAACAGCATCTCTTAAAGTCGCAGCCGCACCAGCATCAGCAATTGCCTTTCTTTCTGCTCTAGTTCCAATTTCAATCTTTCCAGCATTACACTTTTGAAGCATAGCCCCGCTAGATACACCACCCCCGTGGTTTTCAAGTGCCATAAATTTTTCATATTTAATTTCAGGCTTCCAAATCATCTTAGTGTAATTGCCGACGTGTTGAAGATTACACAAATATTGACCGCTTCGGCTTCGCAGTTCAATTCTTTGTATCATAGGCAAGCAGTCCATAAACATACGATTATAACCAGCAGATGCGGCAGGTGTGTAAGTAAATCGCAAGACACTACGGGCAAGGTTCAAAGGACGAGTAGGGATTTCAAAGGTGCTTTCATTTCCACCAGCAGTTGTAATGTTAACATCAGCCGACCCTTCACGGGCAGTAAGTTTGTTCAATTCATACTTACCAGTGAGCAGTTCCTTAGTCTGATGAACCAACTCACCACCATACATTACTGGCATTTTTGCTTTTGTTTTTTTTTTGAAGTAGCGTAGATTAACTAATTCACGAGAATATATTTATAGAAAAAAATAAATAATTCTAAAATAATTATTGTTTATTCATCAATCTTATTAATGTGCCTTTTTGAAGTAATATGGTTATGAAAACTTTGCTTACTACTAAGTTTTACATTACAAGTTTCACATCGCCATGCGCCACATTCCGCACAATGCCCTTTTTGTTTGTTGTGTTCGCAAAAGTTGTTCGGCTTACATTCTTTACACATATCTTATATTTACATCAAAAATAATTCACTTTGATTTCAACAAATTAAAGAATGAATTGAATAAACTAAAATAATTAGTTTCACGATAAACCAATAATGTCATAACAATACCCAAACCATTAAGATTAATTGCTTGGTCGTTTTCGTCCGTCAAGTAAAACCTAAACACATTGTTTGAACTAGCGGACAATGTTTTTCCATACTCAGACCCGCTTCCATCATAAATGACAGAGCCGAAAGGAATTTCGTTTGCTGTGTATATTTCTTGTAGCACATGATTATCACCTTCATTCACCAAATCCGATTGAAGATACAGAGTTTTTTCGCCAGTTAGAATAATTACATTTGGCGATTTAATAAAATCATTAGCAAAGAAATATGTTGAGTTTCTATCAAAACCCATTACCTCGTGAATACGTGTATCAGCATCAAATATAAACCGCGGTTGAATACCTTTATTCTCTGACACACTGAATGTCAATTTGCCGTCCTCTGGTTCTATGTTGATATTATTACTGGATACAACATAAGTATAATTATTTGGGCTGTCTGCGGATAACACCTCAGATAGTTTATTTTTTAGATTGTTCATTGTGTAGTTTCCCTCAGGTATCGTAATTAAAGCCTCATACCCGTCTTCAGATAATGTAAAAGTATTATATGGAGAGGCTACGGAGTAATACGACTTCGGCACATAGATATGAAGAATTTTACAATGTGTGGGATTGTCCAGTGATTTTAAGTTTATTTCGTGTGTAAAGTCGCTATCTGTGCCTGTTATTCTGTTTTTACTATTTATGTAATAGATACCACTTGACCTGCCCCCTTTGTAATCCATGATATATCATACAAATAATATTTCAAATAAAAGTATCAAAATTACCATATCCATTCTGTGCTTTCAACTTTTCCGCTTCTTCTTCTTTTAAGTCTGTGAAACCCGAACTAAACTTAAATCGGTTGCCTTTCGCCCGCTCCATTAAAAATCTCATACTATGCCAACCGCACGTGTCTGAGGTGTTGGATTGTTGTTTTACTTGATTAACCTTCATTAACAAATAACTATCGGGGTGGCTTTTATCTATTAGCCTTTTCATTTGTTGCTGAAAGTCTTCCGTTGGTTGGTAAAGTGCTAATGGGTCATACACTTCAACACTCCTGTCTTTATCTAGACTTACCCATATAGCAATCCAATGAGACCCCGCTTGTTTGTGATTGTCCAAATTCATAATAAATCCGTATCGCTTTCTTTTTTCTGGATTTAGTTTGTAGATTTCATCACTGGCTATCGCTCCGAGATACCATCCATATTTTTTCATTATGTCATCTATTTCATTAGTCATTAAACCGCGACCCTCACCTTGTAATGGGACTTGCTCTGGCTGTGGTTTTGACTCTGCCTCTGGTTGCTCTGGTTGCTGTGGCTCCTCTGGTGGTGTTCGGTCTGGCGGTGTAGTCGTATCCGCTGCTGGCTCTGGTGGCGGTGGTAGCGGTTGGGGCATCCCTTCATCAACATTTAAATCCGCTGAAACTTGTTTATCTACATTTGGGTCTATTGTCATTTTGTTAGTTAGAGTATTTACAAAATCATGTTTGTTCATTGTGTGTTTCCAATCTTTGCGGGCTAAGTATTTTTTTATTTTCGCTATTGAAAATACCTTATCAATTAATTCATTTAATGTCTTCGCTCCACTACCTTTTTGTTCAGTAATACCCATATACTCTTCATATCTAGCATAATCCGCCACTTTTCTTTTTACGTTTTTCACCTCACTTCCAACATCAATATTAAACCTTTTAATCATGTTAATAATCCACTTTGAAGTGTCTTTGTAATTTAATTTGTTATGACCATCATTATCTAGTCTCTTTTTTAAAGCCTGTGCTAACTCTTTTATGGTAATGGTTGGGTGATAAGTTTTTGAAAATCCAGAGATTAAAAATTGATTAATTTGTAAATTTTCAAGATGCTTACCCTTTTCTTCTGCTTTCTTTTTTTCCTTTTCAAGTTTTTCTTTATATTCTTCTGCTAACTTTTTCTGTTCTTCTAAAGATGTCGCTGTGGCTATAGCCATCTGAATATCTTGACTGGCTTTTTGTAAGTCTTTGAGGCTCATCTTTTTAATGAATTTATCTGTATATCCTGCTAATTTCAGTGTTTCAATATCTTTCTGCTTTTGCTTTTTTTCTTCCTCATATTGCTCTTTTGTTTTCAATGGTGCTTCATCTCCTAAATCAGGTAAGGCTGGTGCTTGTGGCGGTGCTTGTGGTTGTCCCTGTTGTGGTGGGGCTTGTGGTTGTCCCTGTTGTTGTGGCATGATATATTGATACTGCTGTGGCGGTGGCATAATAGCCAATCTTTGGTTCCTTTGCTGTTCGTATTGTAAATCCTCTATGAGTTTTTGCTCCCTTCTTAGTTCTCTGTCTTTTTGTTCTTGTCGTTCCTTGATATCGGATAGTTCATTGCGGTGTATCCTTGCTAACTCATCCTGCCTTTCCTTAGCATCGGCTATGTCTTTTCTTTCTTGCCTCTTCTTTTCTTCTTCAGCATCCGCCTGTGCTTTTTTCTCTTTTTGGTCTATCTCATCAATCTTTTCGTATTTCTCCTTCCTGAGTTTGTCTAAGTGGTCATTAATGGCTGTTCTCGTATTCTGCTCAATCTCAGACAGACTCTGGACTTTCCTTAAGTCTTCTTTTCGCTTAGGTGTAAATCCCAATCTCCGACGTGTCGGAGATTTACGTGTCGGAGATTTTGTGCTTAAGTATTTCATAAAAAGTTTAACAATTTGAAGTGTGCTCATATCATTTGTTTTATTGCCAAAATTAAGATAATATTTTTTACCCTTCTGGATAATATACGGCTTCCCGCTTTTGTTTCTATAAACCCGCGGGGGTCTTAATTTCTGTTTCTTCGTTTTCATTATATAAAACAAAAAAATATTTCTGTGTTATATCAAATTATTTTTTTTAGAATTTAAGGGCACCGCATCCTCTCTGCTTTCTCTTGCCATATCCGAGTTTTGAAGCGGTGGCTTGGACAGACCCAGCATAAGGAACTCCAATACTGCTTAAGGCTCCCGCAGTTCTAGAAATTACTTTGTTATCACGAAGGAATTTATTAACAGCCAAAGCCGTTTTCCCAACCTTTGCCCAGTTAATTTTTCCGCCAGCCTGCCCCTTGCCTCCTTGCTTCTTCTTGCGACCAGACTTCTTTTTACCTCCAGCCATTGTGCTTGAGTTAATAGTTCGTTTGCCGATTGTTGGAATAACTTCAACACGAGTTGTTTTAACTACCATATACTATATACAAAAATAATTATTTAATATTTGATTTTTTTATTTAAATCTTTGTGAGAAGTTCCTCTGTAATTCATCATCTACACTTGAAACATATAAAAAGTTAAATCTCTCCTTCGTCGCCTCGTGATACTTTTGAAGAAAGTAATCAAAATCAAAAGATAAGTCTAAGTGCTTATAAACGAGTTCCATTTTGTCCTGAGATTGGGCTGGAAAGATTAATAAATAATCTAACTGCTTTATGGCTTCTGGCCGTAGGTCGTTCAGATACTGACTAGACATAATCACCTTTGATTTATAGTGCCTATTCTTTTTTAACAAATCGCTTACGGACTTGTCTCTTAATCCACTTCCTAAATCATCCAAAACAAAAACGAACTCTGGCGAAATATACTTACTTGGTCTTTCTTTCGGTGCTTCATTTGTCTGTTTCTTTTCTTTTCCGAAATAAAGAAATTGTGGTTTCTCCATCGGTTCTTTATCATCCTGTTTTACTTCTCCTTCGTGCTCTTCATCCTGCCTGTTCAGTTTGTCTAGTTCATAGTCTATCACATTCACCCCGTCTGATTTGAGAAAGGTATATACCGCCATCGGGTTTCCCCTGTTCTTAAAGTGCTTTACCATTGCTTTATAAATGTAGTCCTTGTGAATTGTTGAAGCGATAATGACAATACGGGTTTTTTTGTCTGTTGTCCGTTTCAGTATTTCAAATAGTGCTGTCGTTTTACCGCTCTTCTTACGGGCAAGTAGAAATATGTTAGCATACGGCTCATTGAATAATTTATAGCCCTTGGCTTTTTTATTTCCATCACCCTCTTGTTTTACTGGCTTCACCTTAATGCTATTGATTTTTTCCATCTTATATATCATAAGTCAAATTTTCTTAAAAATTAGACTTAAGCAAGAAACTCTAGGCACACAACAATTCGCCCCGCTAAATTTCCTGTGTCAATATTTCCGCTGTCGGTTTCAAGGACTTTAAATGTATATTGTCCGTCCGTCCATCCGACGACACCCAAATTATAACCGAGTTGAAATGTTTGCTGTAGTGCTGTCCGCAAATGTTCCAATAATTCCAATTCTATCCATGTAAAGAATTCTGGTTTTGGTTTCGGTCTGGTCGTTCATATAGTGGATAAACTTAACATTCATTTTGGTGGGTGTGAATGACATTTGGATATTCTTATTAAATGTTTTGCTTCCTCCCGCAAAATCATTGCTCAGAAAAATAATCTTTTGGTATTTGAACTCACTCATACTATATTTTGTATAATATAAAAAAATGATTTTAATATTCTTGTTTATGTGGTCTGTGTTAGGTCGGACTGCCTGCGACTTTTACTCACGGATAAGTGAAAAAAAGAATATAAGTTGTGTTTATTGTATTCAAAAAGGTATAGATACTAAATTTAAATGTATTTACAAACCGATGAGTGATTGGTGTGTTAGTTTTGATGAAGCACTACCTTTAATCTGTAATATGTTGAATTCTAATGAAAATTCAACATTGGATAATAGATGGTATAAAATACATACCTATGAATGTTCATTTCTTTGAAGAAGGTGATGGAAGGCATATCCCAATCAAAAGTGTTAAAATACCGACATAAGTATTAGCAACCTCACAAGGTAAGTTCTTTTCAGATAGCCTTACGATACAAAGGGTTATAATGGAGATAATGATACCCATTTGAAATAAGTATTTAATAAGTCGGCTGTCTGTCGGTCTGTTTGTTATACAACAACAATTCCAGTTATCTTCCAATTCGTGCTCTACTTTTTTTTCCTCATTCTTCAATGAAATGTCTAAAACACGATTTTTTATTTCTGGAGTTAGTTCGCCGTCTATTTCAATGACTGGCGGTGGTCTGTGAAGTCTAGTTGTATTATTAGCCATTGGTTGGATATACAACGGCTCGTATTTCGGCTAGTTGGTTGGTTAAATCTTGTAAT
This sequence comes from Paulinella micropora, assembly GCA_019918135.1. NCBI lineage: Eukaryota > Cercozoa > Imbricatea > Euglyphida > Paulinellidae > Paulinella > Paulinella micropora. The sequence goes on along the minus strand of WBZZ01004248.1, from coordinate 10,696 downwards.
ATATTAAGTAAAGTTTTATTTTCTTTTTCTAAATTAATCACCCTATCTCGGACATGTCCGAGATTATCCCTATCTCCAACGAGTTGGAGATTTACATGTTGAAATCCGCTGACCAATACAGGTATAAAGTCAGTGTATGTTATGCCTTCAAGGTAGCCTTCTCCATCCTCTGCTTTCATTCCACTTTCAGATACAAATTCAGGAAATACTTTCTTAACTTCGTCCGCAATAAATCCGTGGTTCTTTTTTTCTTTCTTTTCGTCTGATTTCCAATAATATGAACAACAATTTATTTTCATTAGTTTCTCACAACAATCTCCGCAGTCTAATGTTTTAATATCTGATTTTAGCCTCCTGTCCGATGAGTTTGTCCAAGCACCATTGAGAGGAATATAATTATAACTTCCAGAAGGCTCGCTTGAAGAGTTTGAAGTAGTCCAAGCATGAACCAAACCAGTTGATGCACAAACTACTCCATAATTCGTATATCCACCCGATTTCAAAAATATTTGTGGGTCGTAAGTAGCAGCGGGTCTTTTTCTTAATGTTAAAGAACCGCTGGATGCTGTTGGGATGACTACCTCTCCCGACGTATTAATTTCCATTGCGACATTAAACGATACATTATTTCCCACCGTTACTCCTGATTTGTAATAGAAAGTAAGATTAGTGCTTTTTTGTATTACAAAGTTAGATGTCGCAGAAGATGATTTCCATACCCCTCCCGACACATAAGCATCAAAACCTAAATTAATATCATTATGAGCATAATTCCACATTTGAAAAACTGGATAGACATCTGCTGTTGTTATTGCCTGTATATGTGGTCCCGCGGGGTCGCTCGCCGTTCCATATAATTCTAAGCCACCAGTTGCTCCTGTTCCTTTTGTTGTGTTGCCTATGATTATCGGCTTACCAGATGCTGTTGTTATTTTATCGCTCGTTGCCAATGTCGTTGTTGATATACCCGCATTTGCCGTTATTAATCCACTCGCGGTTGCCGTTGTTGTTGATATACTCGCATTTGCCGTTATTAATCCGCTCGCCGTTAATGTAGTTGTTGATATCCCCGCGGTTGAAGTAATTGTTGTTCCCGTTATTGTTCCTCCATTTGTTATATTGTTTGAATTCATATCTAAGGCACCATAAAATCGCATACCGCCAGCATTGTTAAAACGGACAATGTCTGACGAAGCACTTTTATTATCCAAAAGTTTTGAAATATAAAGTCCAGCCCCTTTTACATCAGATGCTACATTCGTAAATAGGTAGCCTCGTTGGTTCGCGGTTCCACTTGAAGCAGTATTTAGAGTATATAAGAAAGACTGCCAATCACCCGTTGTCTGACTGAAAAAGATATCTCCTCCGTTTTGGTTTAATATCCTCGCCCCATTATATGTTATATTTCCACCATTAATGATATCAACATTATTGAAATCTGCTTGGCTTAACAAATTCAGTGCCCTTACATCATTTCTACTTCCATTAAATATCTTAATTCCTGTTATGGTTTGGTCGCCTGTTAGTTTTACATTTTGCCCGTCCAATGTATCTACATACGTTTTATTCGCCCCGTCTGTTGATAATGTTGGAGTTCCAAGGTTCGCTATTTTGCTACTATTACAATCTAACCCCGAAGCATTTACCCAACCAACAATCGTCCCGTCAATAATGAAACTTATTTTTTTGGCAGAAATTTCAAAGTTGTAATATGTTGCAGTTTTCATATCCAAACTAGCAATTGACCCGATATTGGCTGTGGAGTTAAAAACCACGAATGTTCCTTTTGTTGTCGCATTCGTTGAATTTCCTGTTATTTCAAGACCACTGCTATATGTCTTAATTCCTGCTATGGTTTGGTTTCCTGTTAGTTTCACATTTTGCCCGTCTAATGTATCCACATAACTTTTGTTTGCCCCGTCCGTTGTTGCTGTTGGTGTGGCCAAATTTGTAATTTTTCTATTGTTTAAAGATAGTGTCGTGCCCGTTGCTGTCGCGATTACATTATCACCCGCATATAAATCAACATACGAACCCGTTATTTGTATCGGATAATAGGCCGCGGTTGCTATTTTTTGTGCCACAATCTCTCCTATATTTGTCGCCGTATCAAAGGCAATACCGATACCATCAAAAGCGGTTGGAGCAGTAGCACCCCGCACTTCTATTGTTGAAGCAAATTTTTTATTCCCTGCTATGGTTTGGTCTCCTGTTAGTTTTACGGCCGAAGTATCAAGAGTAGAAACATCAACACCATCAACAAGATTAACATTTGTTATACTTTGACTTTTCATATCAATCCCCGCACTAGCATTTATTATGTTGCTGAATGTTTTGGTTCCTGCTATGGTTTGGTCTCCTGTTAGTTTAACGACTGCGGTATCAAGGGTAGATACATCAATACCATCAACATTACCAACATTTGTTATGTTAAATCCTCCCATATTTAAACTGCCCGTCATAGCCGTCGTTCCGTCCTTTGCTAGTTTCGTATCGGTATATGCTTTTGTTGAAGCATCGCCGTCGTAGAATGGTGCGGGCAGTCCGCTGATTGCTGTCGTGCTGTTAAAATTTAAAACATTATTTGTCAATGTCATTCCACCACCTGTTGTTGGAGCAAAAAGTATGGACGAGCCGACAAAAGATAATGGATAGCCCGTGGCTCCACCCGCATCCGACGAATAGATAGAGCCCATATTATTGTTGTAATTAAAGAATAACTTGCCAGTGTTTAATGGATTTGAGTCTTTTACAGCCAAATAAGTAGTAAATATTTTATTCCCTGTTATAGTCTGGTCTCCAGTTAGTTTTACCACCGAAGTATCAAGAGTCGAAACATCAATACCATCAACATTACCGACATTTGTTATGTTAAATCCGCCCATATTTAAATCTCCAAACATCATGGCGGTGCCATCCAATCTTAGAAAAGGTGAAGCAACATTTCTCCATTGCCCAGTGCTGTAAATGAGCAGTTGGTTATCGGCAGGGGTGCCTGTTATGATTACATCACTTAAAGCATCTATTGATTTAGTTGCTATCCTTGTGTAAAAGTCTGTATTAGCCCTTGCTGTGGTGTAGTATAGATTGGTTCCCTCTGCTAAGTTGGTTGTGCTCTTTGTTGCTAATTGAGTGTCAAACCTAGCATTAGTATAATATAAATTGGTGCCTTCGGCTAGGTTAGTGGTTGATTTAGTAGTTAGTCGTGCATCAAACCTACCATCAGTATAGTATAGATTAGTGCCTTCTTTTAAGTCAGTCGTTGATTTTAAAGCCAACCTCGCATCAAATCGGCCGTCGGTGTAATAAAGATTTACGGGGTCAGCATCTTCTGGCACCCTATCTGTGTATAAGCCCACTATGTTTGTGTTGGTAAGGTCTAAGTTTTTTATGTCTAGACTATCAACCGCCAACTCATTAAGGCCTAAGAGTGATTTATATTGCGACACATTATATTAATAATTATTAAAAAATACTAAAATATATTAATCTTAGTATAGAATGCCGTCCGCTGAAGCAAGTCGTAAGAATTGGGGTAGTGCTGTGGAAGGAATAAAAGCGAAAGCGAAACAACGAAAGATGGAGCATGCTAAAAATGTATTAGCACAATACCGAAATGCTGTAAAGCAAGAAGACGAAGATATGGAGGAACGAATAAAACAAATTGAAGAAAAGAACTTGGCTAAGGATATTATTACTGAACATGATAATGATAGCCCAGAGGAAAAGAGTGAGAGTGAGGACGAGGTTGATTTCACTGATATAATTGCCGAAAAGATGGCGAAAATGAAAATCAAAAGAGCGAAGGCGGAGACTAAGAGAGCGAAGAAGAGCAAGAAGATAGAGCCCGAGCCAGAGAGTGAAGAAAGTGAAAGCGAGAGTAGTGAAGAAGAAATCAAGCCTAAGAAAGGTAAGGGTAAAAAATCAAGTAGTGTAAGTGTAAAGGTATATAATCAATCTTCAGGTGCTAAGAAAGAAAAAAGTGATGAAATAGATAGAGTGTTTTTAAAATTTTAAATTCACCAAAGGAAATGATATGAGTAATAATTACTATACTCTGGATTATTATAAGTTAATTCACCTTTTGAATTTTTTATAGCTTTTGCTCTTTTTCTATAATTTTTTCTTCTTACCTTATCTAAATGGTCTAAATGTGAATATAGTCCTATGCGGTCTTTATAATGTTCATATCTAGTATCACCAAAATTGATAACCTTACCTTTTGGACTAATGACTTTATATTTTTTATTCTTAATGTTGGACTTTAAAAATCTCATTGTATATAATATGAACTATAAACATACAATTATTAATACACAGAATGCGGATAGCCAACTTGAGGACACACCAACTGGAGAAGAAATAAAAAGGACGAAAGAAGAAGAAGCACTTGAAATTCACCACCAGAAAAAGAACCCAAAAATATGGAACACGATATGGGTTGATAAACCATTAGACCAAGTTTTCTTAGATTTAGCGGATATGAGTAAGATAAAAGATAAGAAAGGCAATAAAGGCTATGCTTGGATGCTCGTTTGGATAGATTGTCATAGCCGATTTTTAATAATCATTCCGCTAAAAAATAAAACAGCGAAAGAAGTATATTATGCTTTGAAATCTATACCTTATAAACCAAAGTCAATTACAACTGACAGCGGAGGAGAGTATAAAGGTGCTACTCGTGATTATTTTATTGAAAATGGAATTAAACACGATGTCGTTGAAGTTGGCGACCATAGAGCACTTGCGGTTGTTGATAGAGTTATAAGAAGTATAAGAAGATGGCTTGACCTTTTATTTGAAACTAATCGTAATTTTGATTGGGTTAGTTATATTCAAGACTTGGTTAATGCTTACAATCATAAAGTTCATAGAGGGATACAAGCCAAACCAGTAGATGTCTTTGCTAGAAGAGATAAAAATAAACAGAGTATCACTCGTGATAATTTAATTGATGAATTCAATGTTGGTGATAATGTAAGAAAAGAAAATAAAAGGAATGTTTTTTCAAAGGGCGGAAAGACTTTCAGCAAAATTATTTATAAAGTCAAAGGTAGGAAAGGGTTTAAAATCATATTAAATAACGATGAGTTGGTAAGCCCTCGTGATTTATTAAAAACTGATTTTGATAAACCTGTTGATGAAGAAAAAGATATGAAGGAGCAGACCAAAGAAGTTATTAAAGAAAAAAAGACAAAAGAATTACTTAAGAGGGAAGACATTCAACCAGAGAATATCAGGAGTAGTAAGCGAGAAAAAAAGGCTAAGGTAATATTAGATTTGTAAGCAAAAAAAGAAAGTTGCGGTATTACAGACTTGAACCTTCGTCTTCAAAGTTGGAAAGAAACTCCTATACCTCTGTAATACCCGCACCCTTTCCACAAAACCCGCAATGTAAAAAAGTATTTGAAGTATTTAGAAAAAAATGGAAAAAAATAGACTTATTCTAGAAAATTCTATTTTCGGGAATACCACCATGCGGCATTTTGGACGACTTCCATCCACCGCGCCGCAGAGGTTGTGGCAGAATTTCACTTTTTTGCCGCTACACCGCAGACCTAGTCTATTATGTCGGAAGAACTAATTCCAAGAGAAAACAAGACTAAAGATGATTGGCTTGAATTCATAGAAATTCAAAGACTAAGCAAGGATAGACTTATCAGATATAAAATAAATTCTGAGGAAAGAATTTCTAAAACTGACAAAGAAATTGCTAGTCTCGTTGAAAAGAAACAATCAGAGATAGTAAAACTAGAGGCGGTTAATGAGATGTTGCAACGATTAAGTATTGAAAGTAATGAAGTAGAGGTTGATAAACTTTTTCGTATGATACAAAAGAAATTGGAAAAAAAACAAAGAACGGGATAATTTCTATAAGTGGAAAAATGATAATCGTGGACAACTTTCCGCTATTGTCATGAATAGAATTCTCGCTGGTATTGAAAAAGAACATTTATCGTTTAATTCTTCGTTTAACAAATACTCTAGTGATGGTATTAACGAATATGTAAATGATAGCATTAATAGTAGTATTAAACGAGAACACAATAGAAACATGCACAGAGTCTTCAGAACCGAGAGTGCGGATAGCAACTCGGAATAAAAAGACTTTAGTGTAAAATGTTGATTTAAAATATGTTGATTTTGTTTAGAAATCAACATTATCAACATACATGGTTTTTTTCAAAACCAAGGGGTTTAACACCCCACCCTAATTCAAAGGAATTTCTATTACACATGCTTTTGTGTGTGTAATAGACGATGGGAGAGCCGAATGAAATAGCAGAGGGAGTTGGAGCAATCAACCTCGCGGGGGGTGGTAAGTCCTAACTCTATTGGTTCTCTTTTTATGTCGATGAATGTGGTTGTAGGTTTCTGGAAGACTTGGGGCGAAGTTGAAGAGAAAGCCCCTACTGAAAACAAAAACCCCAGACTAGTGAGGGTTCCGCGAGATTTCGCTGTGCTTGGGAGAGAAAAAATAACTTCCTTTCAAGCGGAGCGAAAATATTTTGTTCGCAACCCAGCGGAGAGAAGTGAGAATTATTCGTTCGCTTGGGTAGAACGAGATGCAACCATGAAAAATCCAAAAAAGAAAACTTTCTTTCTGGTTTCTCTTGGTAAAGAAGAGGAGGAAATTCTCGTCTTTCCTTCTATCTCAGCCTTGATGAAAAAGGTGGGGAATAACGAAGAAACAATCAATTGGTCTGTTCAACTTGAGACTTTGTAAAAGTCTATTTTGGACCCTTAAGTTTATTTATGTATCGTAAATAAACTTATTTTATTTTTGGATAACTTGGGTTTTCAGTCGGTGTGTTTTTTATGTCTAGATAAGTTCGCTCTTGAAACCTCCGCACCGCACTCACATTTTATTTTTTCGGATTATCTCTATCCCTATCTCCGACATGTCGGAGATTTACGTGTCGGAGATTTACGTGTTGGAGATATGGTGCTTTCTTGTTCCTTTGCTCTCTATTTTTTTTGTTCGTATAATTGTTTAGAATTAGGTCTTATATAGTCCTCCATTTGCATGAATATATTTTTCGTTAATCTTTATAAGGAATAACGAAGCGGTTCGTTAATCTTTATTTTATTTTTTGAAGTAGAGCAAGAGAGATTTCTTTGTTTTATTTGCTTGTATTGATTGAGAAAATTTGATTTCGTTATTTTGCTGTTTTGATGCTCAATCTATAATCTTGATTATAGATATTATTGTAAGTTCGCCAAATCAATAAGAAGGCTTAAAATAACCCGAAACGATGTCGTGAATTTGCAAAAAAATTCATGACAAGTTTCGGGTTATCAACTACTTGTTTTTATCATACAACCCGAAAGTGGTCGGAAATTTCTGACCACTTCTCACTTTCGGTGTATCAACTACTACCGCAACATCATGCAATGTTTGCACCCCATCCCCTCCTTGGCCTCTCTTGTGGGATTTGGGAATAAATATATAAAGTTTATTGAAAAAACCACAAGAGAAAAAAATTCGGGAGATAAAGGGACCCACAGCACAACCGGTTGGCCGCAACATCATGCAATGCCTTTTTTTCTAGAGCTGAAAACAGAAAAGATGTCTGTGCAGAGTTTGCAGCGAGGTACTTTATTTCTCATTTATCTTTTCTCACTCTCTCGTCGTGTCGTGTGTGTTTTTATAGCCGGATCGCAGTACTGTAGCACAAACAACAAGACTTCTTTGTTTCTGTACGCTGTTTCGAAATTCCCTTCTTCTTGTTTATTTAGAGAACAATTTTATAATTTGACTCAAGCAAGGTCCACATGAAAAGTAATGCTATTAAGCTAATACATTCATCGAGGTGGCTCAGTAATATTAAATCTTGCTTGAGTTTAGCATTAAGTATTGATATAAATAGTCTGCATATGAGTCTGGGCGCGGCTTTGAAGCGATATGAGTGTCTTTTTATGTAGGATAGATGTCTGCTCGTGATCTCTTGGTTTAGGGGAAGAAATTAAAGAGAGAGAGAGAGAAAGAGAGAGAAGAGAGAAAGAGAGAAGGAGAGAGAGAGAGAGGTGGAAAAAGAAGAGAGAGAGAGAAAGGGAGAGAGAGGGGGGAGTGCCAGTCATATGGTGTTTGCAGAGACCATATTTGTTGGGCGAGGTCCAGCGGAGGCTCTTCACAGATTGTGTGACGGGAAAGAGGGGTGCTATTGCTGCTTCTTTTTTTTTATGTAGGCAGGCTGTGACCATTCGCTCCAAAGTTATTATAATTATTATTATCATTACCATGTTTTTGCTGTTCAAGTAGATAAGCTTTCATCAGTTTTTTGAAAGATGTTGAGTGATGTTGTGTCTTTGATATACTCTGGGAGTTGGTTCCACTGATGGAGGAACATTTTTGTGAGGTATGGGGTGTTGTGGTCGATGAATAGGTTGCTTTTTGTTGAATTTCGAGTATGGTATGAATGGATATTGAATGGATATTGTTGGTTGGGGTGGAGATGTTGTCGTGTAGTGGTCTGTTGAGTTCTTTAACGGGTGGATTGGTGGATTTCTATACAACGAGTATGTGTGAATGGATATTGTTGGTTGGGGTGAAGATGTTGTCTGTTGAGTTCTTTAATGGGTGGATGGGTGGATTTCTATACACCTCTGAGTTTGTATAATTGACAAGGATTTCGAGTTGGTCGAAGAGTATGTGCTCGGTAATATGTCTTGGTTATTATTCTGATGATTTTTTAATGTATTTTTATGAGTGGTTGTATGTGCTTCTTGTTTTTGTCATGGGTCCCCCAGACGGAGATGTGTTGGATTAGGTGTGGGAGGTATAGTTGTTTCATTATTGCTGTGTCGAGGAATTGCTGTGCGTATTGGAAGGAAGTGATTGTTGGTTGTAGTTTGCGTATGATGATGCTTATGTGTTGGTTATATCGTAGGTTGTGTTGGAGTGTTATGACCAGGAGTTTTGCATCTTTGGTATTGTTCGAGTGTGTGGTTGTCTATGCTCATTGTCACGTTCTGTTTGGTTTCGAGTAAGATTGTGTATGTTGTCTTGGTAGGGTTTGGTACGAGGTTGTTGGAATGAAAATAGTTGATTAGTTTAGTTATTTCAGTTTGTGATTTTTGTTGTAGACTGTTGGGCGATTTGGTTATTATGAGTGTCGTCTGCATATATATACACTGTTCCTTGTTTTATTATGTTTATTATATGATTGATATACAGCAAGAAGAATGTAGTAGATAGCATGTTGCCTTGCGAGATGCCGTGTGTGATTTTGCGTGCTGTGTGTGTACTTCTTGGACTCTGTTTGAGAAGTAGGACGCAAAGAATTTAACAGTGTCTTCAGAGAAATTGAAATTCTTTCGAAGTTTGTCAATCAGCTTTGCGTGTTGTACTGTGTCGTAGGCTTATGATAGATCGACATATAGTGCTAACGCTAGCAAATTGAAATTTTTTCGAAGTTTGTCAATCAGCTTTGCGTGTTGTACTGTGTCGTAGGCTTTTGATAGATCTACATATAGTGCTAACGCTAGCTCTTCTTAGTAATAGTATATGTGCTTATGTATTTGGTTTAGGATTGTTTGGATTGTCATGATTGTGTTTGAGTTTGGTATGAATGTGTTTTGTGTGTGTGAAATTATGTTGTGCTTTGTTAGATAATCCATGATTTGCTTATTTATTATTGTGTCAAAGACTTGAGCTATTATTGGTAGCAGTGACATTGGTCTGTAGTTGGCTGGCATGCTTGTGTCGCTAGCTTGTATATTTCTATTACTTATGCATCTGGGTAGCTGTTTTCTTTTATTACTTTGTTGAAGAGTTCTGTGAGTGTGGGTGCAAGGAAAACGTGTGTCTTTTATTATTGCAGGCTTTATTTTAAATATATCTTCTGCTTTGTCTCTGTTTATGTTCTTGAGTGTCTTGTAAACTGTGTCTTGTGTTATGGTATGTAGTTTGAAGCTAGGATGTGTGTGTCTGTGTTTCTACCTCTATTATATCTTCCTGTCTGTGTGTTCCTGTTCTATTTTTGGTATGTTGTTGCTTGCTTTCTTGCCTATTGTTATGATTGTTGAATGTATTTGCTATATCTATTGTGTCTGTGTATGTTCTATTGTTGTAGTGTGCTATTGTTACCGATGTTCTTGGTGGTTTGTTATTTGGTACTAGCTCTTTGAGTTTTCTGTGCTGTTTCTTTGGGTTGTCTTTGTTATCTTCCAGCACTTTCATGATTTCTTCTTGTGTTGCTTTGCTTTGTGTATGAGTTTGTTGACTTTGTATGTGTGTGCAGTGTAGGCTTGCGTGTTCTCTATACTTGGGTTGTCTTTCCATCTTTTGTACAGTGCATGTCGTTTTCTTTTTTGTCTTTTTATTTTTGGTTAACACTAGTTTTTTCTTCTGTTGCTTTTTCTAGGTTTCCTCTCTTAGTGTCCTATAACTTTTGTTATTCTTGATTGTATCTCTAGGAAACTTTGGTTTGTGTCTGTGTTTCGATGTATTCTAGCTGTGTTTTTTAGGTCTGCTATTATAGACTCCCTGTGTTTGTTGTAGTTATTGTTTGTGAGCATGTGTGTAGTGCTTGTGTCTGGTTTGTTTGTTTGTGTGTGTATTATTGCGTATATTGGGTGGTCTACTATTGTTATTGTGCTTGCAGGTGCCTTGTGCAGAATGTCATCTATTCTATTTTGAAGTGCGTGCATAAAGTCTTTATCATTGGGCGTCTATACATACCTATTATTGTGT
>WBZZ01004247.1:10000-34670 GCA_019918135.1 Paulinella micropora | reverse complement strand
TTCCAGAACGTCTCAACCTTTGCCCGTCCCGATACACCGGGTAGAAGACTCGGGATTCAGGATCGTCAAGGTCTTGGTGTGACGATAGAACTGTAGGATGGGCGGTTCGGCCGAGGTCGCTTTGTTCGCCCTGGTGGCGCAGACCTTCTGTTCCCATTCCTTGACCTTCGTTAGGAAGAAATCATTTAGGCAATCGTCGCCTACGTGGGCCGTCGGTGGACGGAGGATATATACCTTACCCACGTGCCAATGAATGGCCTTAACGTCTTCGCCTTTCTTCAGCCTGGACTCACCCGGTGGGCGCTGAGGGGCGATGTCCGCTTTTTCCTCCTGTTCGGTCTGCGGATGGATATCTGGCCGCGGAGCTATGACTGCCGGGGAGGATTCGTCATCTTGGTCGACGTCCATACCCTCTTGACTTGGCGCTGATGCTGCGTTATTCTCCGCGGCCGGGATCGGCTGATCGGGATTATCCTTCGCCTCGGCCGTCTTGTCACGGCGCTTAGGCGGGGCACGCAAGCTTACGTTCAGCTTTTGGATAGCATCCACCATTGTCTCGTTTCGGTCGAGCATGGGGTTAAAGCGCATTAAGCGCCGGACATGGACCACTAGTGTCTTGCCTTTACCCTGTATGCGGTAGGTCAGAGCCCTACCTGTTCCAACACGGTGTAGGGTCCCTGCCACGTAGGGAAGAGCTTCACACTGACCAAGTTGGGGACCTGGGGGACGTATAGGAATACTAGGTCCCCCGCATGGTACTCTCCCGATTCGTACTTGACCTTGGATGGTGTGTTCTGGTTTTTTGGTTTGGTTGGTTTGGTTTGTTTGCTCCCACTGGTTGGTTTGGTTGAGTTGGTTTGTTTGCTGGGTTGGTTAGCTTGTTTATGTTTATGTTTATGTTGATGTTGATGTTGATGTTGATGTTGATGTTTATGTTTATATATGTTTATGTTTATGTATATGTATGACATATGTATACATAACATAAACATAAAAACATAAAAACATAAAACATAAACATAAAAACATAAACATAAACATAAACATAAACATAAACGTAAACGTAAACATAAACATAAACATAAACATAAACATAGACATAAACATAAACATAACATAACATGCATACATACATACATATGTACTCATACATAGATACATAAATAACATAACATAAACATAAAATAACATAAAAACATAAACATAAACATAAAAACATAAAAACATAAACATAAACATAAACATACTCATACTCATACATAACATAACATAACATAACATAACATAACATAACATAAAAACATAAACATAAAAACATAAACCTCTCGGGCCTTGGCCACATAATGTCGAGCTTCCGCCATCACCCTTAGGCGACATGCGAAGAGCTCCTCGTGTTCTAGGAATCCGCCTTCCGGGCGGTGCGGGAGCACCATGTCTTCCGGAATACGTAGATGGCGGCCGTACGCGAGCAAGTTTGGGGAGGCGCCAGTGGTCTTCCCACCCAACGCCTTCGAGCCCGTGTTGTTCATGGAGAACACAAAGGACGGAAGTGCCTTATGCCAGATGTGTTGGTTATCACGGCAGTATTGTTGGAGGGCGGCTTTGAGTGGCCTATGGAACCTTTCTATCTTGCCGTTGCTCTCTGGCGAGTATGCAGTGACATACTCCATTTAAATCCCCACGCCGCAGACAGCTGTGCTGAGAGCTCATTGGTGAACTCTGAGCCCCTATCGCTGTATACGTTCTTGGATACTCCCGTGTACCGAAAGACGTGATCGATCAAGGCCTCGCATGTCGATGCTGCGTCCTTCTCCTTGACCGGAGCCGCGAACACGAAGTTCGAAAAGCGGTCGATGGCGGTCAGGATGTACCGGTAGTTGTGCTGTTCTGCTCGTGGTAGTGGGCCCACGAAGTCTATGTGTAAGGTCTCAAAGAGGTCTTCTGTCAGCTTGTATTCGCCGTACACTCTGAGAGTTTGGGTGCGGAGATTTGGTTTGTTTGCAGTGTTCACACGTATCCACAGTTTCGGATATGGCCTTTTGCATGCCATGCCACCATTTTTCCCTTCCTAGGTGGGAGTTTAAGGCGGAGCGATGGGTAGCGGTTAAGATCGCCTTTCGAAGCTGTGGAGGGACCCACAGCGTCCATTTGGACGGCGTCTTTTCCCACTTGCCTCCGGACCCCTTGTACCATAGGAGGTCATCGTGCCATGCCATGGTCTTCTTCTGGAGGTGGATCTCCCTTGTCTCGGGATGCTTTTGGGCATCCATGGCGTGAGATATAAAGGGGCCCCATTCCTTCGAATCCCTGGCTAACTGACTAAAAACCGCAGGGCTTGCCAAGGTCATGTCCATATCATCCAGCTGTAGGGCGCTGGTGACCAGGCCGATGTGATCCTGGGTATGTTGTGTTTGGGTTGCGGCTGCGATGGTAGCAGACCTAGACGGGTGAACATTCGGCACCCAGAACGACTGATTCTTATTGGAAAAGAACGCGTTCATGGAGTGTTCATGTTCGTGGGTCTGGCCCTCCCGTATATCCCCTTCGCTGAGGATGTCTGACTGCGTATCTATCTCCTCAAGGAGATCCCGCCAGTCTTCCGCGTCGTGCTTAGCGCAGCATACGCGGCGGATAGACTCGAGGTTTTCCAGCAGCCGCTCTTGGGTATCCGTCTTAATATATCCCGGTTGCCAGCTGATGGCGCTGGTGGCTATATATGCCATACCCGTAGGCAGTGTGTCTGTGAACCCCGGCGTGTGTTCGCTTGCCAACCAGTCATCGTTGCCAGTCCACCCGACAAGGCATGCCGTTGGTGTGTGCATGCGAACCGGTCAAGTCCGTCCCCGATGGAGCTTTTGACTCTCGGCATTCGGGAAAGGCTGTCCGGGACCGTGTTTTCCTTACCTTTGATGTAAACTATGGTGAAATCATACAAGGCTAATTCCGACTGCCATCGCGCTAGTCGGCCAGTATGTTCCTTGTCCATGAGCCATCTCAGGTTGGCATGGTCGGTTTGGACTAGTATATTCGGTGCGCCCCACAAGTACTCTCGCAGCCGGCTGAACGCCCACACTATCGCTAACGCTTCACGTTGCCGTGTGCAGTACTTCACCTGTTCAGGGGTCAGCTTCTTGCTGACGAACATTATTGGCCGGAGTTGCTTGTGAGCGGAGTCGTATTGCTGTAATACCGCCCCGACTGCATATTTGGATGCGTCAGTAGCGAGTACAAAGCGCTTTTCGAAATCGGGTGGAATTAGGACTGATCCGCCCTCTGTAAGAGGGTCTCTTGTTAAAGCTTCCTCTTGTTAAAGCTTCCTTCAACTTGTTATACGTCTCTTCGGCCGCGGGTGGCCACTCCCCATACGGATCACCTTTAAGCAGAAATCCCGCAGAGGTTTGACGAAGTCTTGGAAGTTGGGAATGAATTCGGAATAGACTTGTGCCATATAGAGGAAAGAGTGTAGCGCTGTGCGTGTGTTAGGGCGCGGGAGGGAACGAATGGCGTCCCGCTTCTCCGGCTTTAGCACTATCTCGCCCCCCTGTACACTGTATCCTAGATAGTCGATGTGATCGTTTGCGAACGAGCACTTCTCTAGGTTCAGCTTCAGGCCGAAGGCCTCCAAACGACGCAACACATGAGCCAGGTGTTCCGCCTCCGTATTGGAGTAAATGACAATGTTGTCGATATAACAGAAGCTTTATAGGTTTGTATGGCCGTAGGTCTCTATGAATTGGGCGCGACAGAGCCTGGTTCATACAGTCCTGAAATATTGCCGGGGCCGTCTTCAGTCCCATCGGGAGGACTGTCCACTGGTACAGTCTCCCCCCGACAGCGAAGGCAGTCAACGGACGGCTTTCCGCTTCGAGCGGTATATTCCAGAAACCGTTCTTTAGGTCGAGTTTGGTAAAGAATTTGGCCTGCCGAAGCTTGTTAAGACAATCTCGCATACGAGGGATAGGGGCCTCGACGCTCTTAATGATCTTGTTTAGCCTGGTGTAGTTGATGCATAAGCGCTGTTTTCCATCCTGCTTTGGGGCCAGTCTGACCGGCGATCGGAATTCCGACCACGATGGCTCGATCAGTCGCTTGGCTAATAAGTCCTGCACCATTTCCTCGCAGATCTGTTCCTCTTTGTAACTGAGGCGTGATCCTTTGAGGCGGGGCATAGTCTGTCCGACTTGTCGTTCTATCCTGGCGGCAGCATGGGTCACCCCGCCAGCGTCAAGTGGGCCGAACAGCTTTTTGTTCTTAAGGAATTGGGCCTTGAGGTCCCGGACAAAGTCTGGCGACCCCTGTTGTCGCGCCATGACCTCGTCAATGATGTCCTCGACGGATTTTTGGTTCCGTGGGTCATCCGGGTACTCAAGTATGGAGTCAGGGTCTTCAACCTCGTCCTTCGCGTCCCGTCCAGGGTATCGCGTGGAGGATTGAGTGTCCCAAGAGGCAAACTCCTGTAGATCGGTGATCATTTCGGCATATTGTTTCGCCGCGGACTTATGGCAGAAGCTGGGGAAGATTTGGAATGCCGCTTCCCGTAAGTCGTCGACCTTGCGGGTCATGAGCTTGGTACGCTATGCTAACCCGTCCTTAACGGACCCAAACGAAAGGCCATAAGGGGTTTGGACTGTCGGCTAGGGATTGGAATAGGATCATCGATCATCCGATCCAAAACATCTCTCCACCACACGACGGTGGGATGGATTGGAAGGATAATCGTAATGTCTTCGCCCCGGTCTAGGCGGTCGGACAATATTTTGGGCACCGCTGTTAAGCTTTCCGGCTGTATCGGATCTGTGCCTTGGTACCATTGCTTCAGCTTTAGCATGACGTCATCATCCTCCGTCAGCCTTTTGGAAGCATGGTATACCAGGCTCGTTTTGACCCGTACGTATTGGTGAACCCCCTTGGTCAGTTGACCCGGCTGGTTGAAGCCATGCCACGAGTCTTCCTGACGCTTCAGGAGTAAGATCTGAGCTCCCCTCTTGGCCGCGAGTTCTCCAAAGTCCTCCCATGGGTCGGGTGGCTTGTCATCCGGCTCTGGGATGTATACATTGGCGTACACCCATGCCGTACCCTGTGGGGTAAGACGAGGTTGCTCGGCGAGGTGTCCATCATAGGGTAATGGAGGGCCGGTGGTATCAGTGTGACCTGAGCCCTACCGCCATATGGGTGCCGTGTGGGAGGTCCGTTTCCGATTTTAGGATCGGGAATTCAGACTCATGTCGTCCACGTCCATATTTGATGACATGCTGTCCCAGCATAAGCTGCGCATCCATCATTTTGAGATCGGGTTTGCCTAAAACGATAGTGCCTGGGAAGGCCGGGACGACCAAGACATGAACGGTAGAAGACATCCCGGACGGGAATTCGACTGTCAACGGGACACGTCCTACGATCGCGCTCCGTTCGTCGTTGGCACCCCGGATATATCCGAGCGGGCCTGTTTTAGTAAAATCAAACAGCCGTCCATATTTGTCTATGAAACGTTTGCCCGCGAATGTGATTTGGGCCATGCTATCATTTCCGGTATCTAGGTAGCCCTTGAGCTCTTTCCAGTATAATCTGGTGTAGTTCATGTCCCGTGCCTCCGCCGGTGGGAGGTCTACCGGTTCGGCTCGGGTTGTCAATGCCTGTCTTAACTCTGTCTCGGCGAACTGTCGCGCTTGTGATCGCGCCATCACTCCGAGTCGGTCAGAGTCGTGCAATGGTGTGAGACCCATTTTGGTGGCGAATGACTGCCGGGGCGATGGCTTTGTCACCCTTCGTGGCGTGGAGGACCATAGTGTTCGCCACTTGGAAAGGTGAAGGGGTGTATCCGACCGGCAGTGATGGGACAGCCTTGTCGTTGGGGCGTGGTATGCGTGGATGATTGACATCGGATCTAATGACCGTACCCCTTGTCAGACTGGTACGCCGATCTAATAGGGTCGGCCCTGAGTATATATCATATGAGCGTGCCCCTGCACATACTTTATTTACCTTGTTCACAAAAGGGGCGAGTTTTTCTACCTGCCGGACACTGATAGGCCTCGCGCGTCTTACGCGAGGGTCCGAGGGCTTATCGGGTGCCCCCCCATCACATATACTTGAGGTGATCGTGTCAGGATCTACAGCCGGCGTCGCCTTTGCGACGGTGTCTTTGGGTAAGGGATTGGGTAAACCGACCTCTATGGTAAGGTCAACGACCGTGTCCGGCTCGTTCGGTACACGCTCCCGACGGTTGTCGTCGCTACCCATCACTATATCCTTATCCCTCGTCTCAACACTATCCTCTATCGGTGAGGTCGTAGCCTCTATGGGACTATACAGAGTTTCGGTCGGCGATTGGGCCGGGACCGTGAAAAGAAGAGTCGAAGCCACTACGGTAGGCTGCTCTGCGGTTGTCCCCATGGCGGGCACCTTAGTTTGCCGGCCAGCACATGGCGTATCTGTCCCACTCAGGAGCAAGGAGAACGCTCCCGAGGGCGAGGCACCACGTGTCGTTGACTCGGGTGTGGACGCATTGGGCGGCCCACGGTTATTTGTTATTGGGTTTCTTGTTTCCCGTCTTCGCCTTTTTGACGCCTGCATGGAGCATAGGGGCATCTGAGGTCTGAGAGGGTGTGTATGTGTATGTAAGGTACCGTTCAGGTGTTCTTTCCCGGGCATATAGCATGCCACTTCGTCGTACTTCCTGCCCTGGCTTCGGTACCTTTCCACCCGAGCTTTCCTCGGTTGAGTACTGGGCCAGCCAGGGCGGGTCTTGCCCGGGCGGCAAGAAGTACGTCGTCCCATCGGGATGGACATCGGGAATTCGGATGCTTTCGGTGTGCTTGTCCTTAGGGTTGAGGACCCATTTGCAATCCCTCTTCACCTTGGATCGCCCCACGTACCAACGGTGGATACACCATTTTATTGGTTCCATCCGTTCTTGACCCTGGCGTGGGTGTTGGTATTGACAAGAATTCGACCACTGGCACGGGGCGACCCACAGTCGGTTGTCATCAAGCGGGTTGAAGATGACAGCATGCATCATATAATCACAGCACTCCGCACCTGGGCTTTTGTGCCACGGGCCCGCAACGGTCTTGTTAAAAAGGCCAAACGGGCAATTGTATGGGCCCGGGATCGGTGGGAGGTGAGATAGCGGTTTGACCACGCCGTTGTCACCGAGTTTTCTCTTACCCGACTTACCCACGGACGTGGGCCCGCCCCATGTAGGAGGGTACGGAACCGGGGGCGGTGACAACGGTGGTGGAGATGCGAACCCAGAGGAAGGGTAATACTGGTAGGGCATGGGCGGTGGAGGAGGCATTGGTGGTGGGGGAGGCAGATATGGGAGTGCCGTCCCGCCAGCCGGATGCATCGAGTTGAACGTGCCGGTGGCCGGGGTGGCCGAGTTGGTCGCCCCCCCAAATGGAAGTGAGGGCGGTGGAAGGGTGTACGACGAGCTAGAGGAGCTCGAGGAGCTATAGGGAGCTAGACCACGATTGACGGCGGTTGGACCAGCTGCTGCCGGTCACAAAAGTCCACACATCAAACGCTTGGCCCGGTTTGGCCTGATGGTCCTCAAGCGTGCTACCCGTGTAAGCAGGACATCGGCCCGCTTGGCTCTTTCGATCTTGTCGGAGGTAAAGACCTCGGCAGCAAAGCTACTGCTTGTCTAATGGGACACTTCGCACAATTGCGGTCTGTGCGAAACCGCGTGATTTTGAAGTTTGTGTTATCCAAGTCCTGGGCTTTGGTTAGTATTAGGACATTCCGGACAAACGTCTCGCCATCCGTCCGCCCTTGTTGCGGCTCGGCTTTCACTATCCCGCTCAGGACTGCCAACAACAACGAAGCGAAATCGGTCTTCACTAAGTTGGTTAACAGTTTCTGTGGGAGATCGATGATGGACGAGATTGCCATATCGTCTTCCCACATCCGCCTGGCGGCGTCCTGGACGAGGTCGACAGCAATATGGGGGAGCATGATGTAGCCCCAGTCTGCCGCGGATATGAACTGGCGAAGCATGTAATGTGGAAGCTGGTCGAGTGTGAGTTTCCCCTGCCCCACACCAGCCTTGCCAGTCATCTGCCAAGTGGGCCAGTCCGTGATGAGTAGCGTCTGAGATGGCCACCCACCCACAAGACTGTTCAGCAGTTGCTTCACATCGGCTACTGTAAGTGCATGACTGGCCACGATCCGATCTAGGGCAGCATAAGCCATTAGGAGCTTAAGGCCCTCTCGATATGGAGTCTCGCAATTTGCGAGTGTGTTGCAAAGTCAAAGTTGAAATGGTCACGAACGGCTCGCAACGCCGCGTCCACCCGTTTATGACTGGCGTCTTCAGTCTTTGTCGTAGGTGGGCGATGGCGTTCGAGGGGTGCATCCCTATCTATGTTTTCATCCACCATATTCCGTCGACATGATACACGACGAAAACTGATTATCGAGCTACCCCCCGGTGTGGAGGCAGTTCGATCGTCACCCACTGCATGCACTGCTATTTGGATCCGTAGGCAGTCGGAAATGGCTTGGAGAATGAGGTCTACCACAGTGACGTAGTTGGTTATATAGAGGGTGGCCGCCGGATGAGGTGCCACTTGGACTGTGGTCTCCTCGTCTGACAGGTCAAGGAGTGTCGCGGGAGTGGTTCGGATCTTTTGTCATGTTAGGAACAATGATACCTTGGCAAAAGGGTCAGTCGGGGTTTCCACCGCGTCAAGGAAATGCACGAGGTCGTCATAGGCTGGGGAGGTCTGTGGGATTATTGCATCCCGCCAGTGTTTTTGTTCCATCAAAACACGTTCCCACATCCCAGTGACGTTCTCGAGTCCCTTGAGGGTGACTACGGCCCTTGTCGTGAGGTTGGCCTGGACACGGTTTAGGTAGTTAGCATCGGGCCGATACAGAGTGTCCACGCCAGTCATCAGGTGCAGTTACGGCAGTGATGATAGCCGTTTGTTTACTAGCGCATTTGTTGCAAGAGAGTGGTTGCCTTAAGTATGGGACTTGTTGGTGGTATGTTTGCCAAGCCTCATCGAGAAGCCTGTCGCGACACATACACAAGTCTTCCCAAAGTGTTATAAGGTCACTATCGATTTGGGTTCTATGAACAGTGGGTTAGTGGACATTAAGCCAAGCACCTTGTCTTTTCCCTCCACCACCATGGTTGCTCTGGTCCAATGGTTGATGTCCCCATACATATTGTTATGGATATGAGGGGCTGCGAGAGGGAAATGATATTGGTTTTCAGGTCCAGCTGGGGATGCTGGCTATCCAGTGGGTCCCGTCATGTCCAAACTAGCCTGAGGGACAGGGATGACAGGGATTCTAGTTCGGGTCAAGATCAATGCGCCCCCAGCGTCTCTCCATGGGGAATGTGGGATAGGTGCAGCATTTTTGGCATCACGACCGAATATGTCGGCAAGATTCGGCACGGGTGTCTGGAAGGGACCAGCCCCAGTGTTTGTGTCGTCAGCTTGACCTTGATTGTCCATAGCTGATCGATCAGCCTCTTATGTGGGCGAGTCCCACATACAAGCCACTATGGGTTCGTTCACTTGGGTTCGTGTCCTTTTGGGGATACGCAGTGCACGAATTGGTGGCGAAGTGTCAGTGTGGGGGACAAGGCGTCGTCTGGCAGACGTCTTGTTTAGAGTGTTAGCAGCTTATTTTTGTGCAAGACGTCAGCTGTTGGCAGTCTTGATTTTTAAGCAGCGTGTGGTTTGGTCGGTAGGTGTTGGTTAGTTCGTTGTTTGTATAGGGACAGTTGTTGTTGTTATTATTATTATTTTTTTCTGTGTGTGTGTGTGTAGCAAATGATAGGATGCGTGAAAATAGGTTTGAGATTACTCACCCCCCTCCTTTGGTAGGGAAATCTCACGCCTTGCGAAACACTTGCTAGTTGTATTGGAACTGGGGCACCCTACAATTACAAGCACGACTCCGTAACTGAGAGGTAGGGAGGAAACGATACTTCTGAAATAGTCAGAAGTGGTGGCCCCTTTTCCCAATAGGAAGGTGAAAAGGAATAGGGAGCTGGTTGCTCAAACATCGCTTATAGTTTGGAACAATCGGTAGGGTGTCCAATCCCTGGTTGGGACTCCTTAGTTTCCCTTTTCAGCTTAGGAAGTTCTGTGTGTGTGTGGGGTAGAACGAACCTACCGAGTGCGAAGTATGTAAGGACTCCTTGGTGAGCCACAATAGGAGCACTGCTTTGAAATCCTTTCCCTGACACTAGGTAATATGTTGGGTGTAGGTGGGTGAGTAGGGAGTGAAGTGTGGAGGTAGGAGAGTGATTTGCTGCTTGAAATTTTTGACGAAATTGGAATCGCCAAAAATGAATAAATGAAACGTATGGCTGACATCACTCTATCTCCTTTTGTATTAGTCTATATTCCACTAACTAGCCTCCCTACCCCCTGCAAATTGGATGCAATGGAGGGGCTAGGTATGAGCTAGTTTGCACAATCAGACTTTGGTGCACAGCACTCGTTTTCTGTTTTCTGTCTGTCTATGTTTGCTCTCTACTCCCTTGTGCATTTTGGATGATTGGAAGTGGGCACGAAATGACAGAGCAAGTGAGTGTTGTTGTTGGAAGACAAAATTGATTGTCTGTGCAGTCTGTTTCGGATGATGGATAGAGGATATGACGTGGTTTGTAGGTGCACTACAAGTACGGAATACCATCACTAACTTTTTGTAGTGATGATCACTACAAAAAGTTAGTGATACATCACTTAAAAAACGTAGTGATCATCACTACAATAAGGAAAATTTTGAGGTAGTGATCATCACTACGCCTCCATTGTCCTTAATTCAACAAATGTAGTGATATCACTACGGCATCCCCTAGATTCTCCCTCATCACTAAACGACGTAGTGATAATCACTACCTCAAAATGGAAGTGTTTCCGGATGTAACGGTAGACTGCTGTGCAAAACGTAGTGATTTTAGTGATGATCACTTATTAAGTGATGATCACTAAAAAGTTAGTGCCCATCACTACATATTTAGTGACCGTCACTAGCAAGCACTGCTAGAACTCGATTTTTGAAAAAATAAAAAAATAGTGATGGTCACTAAAAATAAGTAGTGATGATCACTACAATTTTTGAATTATGCATCAGTAAAAAGCTAGTGATGATCACTAAAAAAGTAGTGACCATCACTAGCAACAGTTTTTGAATGTATCTTTGCCGGTGTCTCTAGTGATCGTCACTACAAAAGTAGTGCCCATCACTTATGAATTGAGTGCTCGTCACTTAACGGTAAAAATTTTAATAAATCGACGAAACGTAGTGCCGATCACTACAAAAGATAGTGCTGATCACTTAAAAAATTAGTTCAAACAAAAAAGTTTGTAGTGATGATCACTACATTTTCGTAGTGCCCATCACTAACAAAAGGTAGTGATGGTCACTACACCGTAGTGCTCATCACTACATCCTGTTAGTGATGATCACTACAAATGTAGTGCTCATCACTACTAGTGTAGTGCTGATCACTACATACTGTTAGTGATGATCACTATACAAATGTAGTGCTCATCACTACCTATTGCATAGTGATCATCACTAACAGTATGTAGTGATGATCACTACAAATGTAGTGCTCATCACTACTAGTGTAGTGCTCATCACTACCATACTGTTAGTGACGATCACTATACAAATGTAGTGCTCATCACTAACTGTTGCATAGTGCTCATCACTAACAGTATGTAGTGATGAGCACTACAAATGTAGTGCTCATCACTACCTGTTGCATAGTGATCATCACTAACAGTATGTAGTGATGAGCACTACACCAGTAGTGATGAGCACTACACAATGTAGTGCTCATGACTAACTGTTGTTAGTGATGATCACTAAATATGTAGTGCTTGTCACTACCTGTTGTTAGTGATGACCACTAAACACCTGTAGTGCCCGTCACTACTCTTGGAAGTGATGGGAACTACAGTTATTTAGTGCTCATCACTATACTTGGCTGGTAACAGTGACTTCAGTAGTAGTGAGCCATCGCCACAATAATTAGTTAAGTGACAGTCACTACAGTCATAGTACTCACCACTACATTATTAGTGATGATCACTACTACATTCTTACTGACTTCCTGATAGCCGAAATTAACGCAAAAAACCTAGTCATGTTTTACTTGACATACGTAGTGACAAAGAAAGTGCTACCACCCTGTCAACCTGCCCTGGCGATCATTTCTGCCCGCTTTGTACTTGGCTTACCGCTTCGTTTCGTTCCTGTTAGAACTGTTGGAACGTTTGTATCATTTTCTTTGTCATTTACTAGGTCAACGTAGACATGACTAGGTTTTTTGCTTTCACTCTTCGGGGGCTTGACACGTTGTGTTGCGACCGTCTTCATTCTTTCCTTTGGATTACTAACTACACATGGTCTTGCCGTTGCAGATGCTGCCAGTACAAAATCTTGGAGCTGTTGTTTGGTCATTTTTCAATATTTTGGCTTCGTGTGGGTGTCCCAGCCAGGCCAACTATAAACCACTTCTCCACTTAAGCCGTTGTCCTTGGCTTTTTGGTTAAAAGGCCAAACACCCTTCAATTTTTGCCCGTTCTGCATGGGCCACTTGCTGTGCTGGTATATCTGCACAATCACATGATCGTCACCGACAAACTCATCTTCGAAGCCGTAAACGCACAGTCCTGGATCCCCGTATTCGAACTCGCCGCCTGCTGCCAGTACCACGATATGCAGCTCCGGGTGGACTCCCCGTACAGACTGCAAGGTGTATTTCTGCACTAGCAGCACAGCAAGCATTTGGTAAAGCACATACAGGGTGATAAGATGTAGCACCTGTCACTAAATCTTTGTCTTCAATGCCCACTGTTCTAGTCGCTCTCTGAAAGCCTGCTCCGTCATTTCCAAATGCTCATCATACAATGCTCCCTCAATTTCTAGTTCCGTGAGATGTGAGTTTTCCTAAACTGGAAAATAACACAAAAGGAGAGAGAGAGAGAGAGAAAGATCCTACTTATCTTGACATGCTATGCATTAAGTGATCATCACTAACTTCTAAGTGACCATCACTACCTTCTAAGTGACCATCACTATCCTCTAAGTGACCATCACTAACCTCTAAGTGACCATCACTAACCTCTAAGTGAACATCACTAACTGCTCGTCATTACATGCTTAGTAACCATCACTTATCCGTTAGTGATGAACACTAATATTGTAGTGATCATCACTAGCATTCAGCCACAAATTTTATTGTTATCAGTATTATTATTATTATTATTATCATTATTATTATTATTATTACCTGATAACTGGCTATGCCTCAACCTTGCTTGGCAATGCGTTCCATGAGCAGAAACGCGTACACCTGTCCACTTCCCGCTGCTTTAACACCAGTTCTGTATGATTTCAGGAAAAACCCTTGCGAGAGCAAAGCTCCAAGAGTATCCCTGTGGTCGTGGGACATGCTGTTTGATTTACAGCTATCAGTAACCATGATATACTTTACCCGCTCGTCCTTGATTATTTTCAACAGGACTTTATGCTTATGGGCTGGTTTCCAACCTTTCCAGAACAAGAACACTGTTATGTTCTTGTTCCAGTTCAACGCACGTGGTATTAAACCAACGCGAGCGGCTTGAGCTTCTACACCCCATCGAATAACAGGCAACTCCTTCGACCACACAACGCGGTTGATAGATGGATTGTATGAACTTATTGAGCAGAAACAGCTCTTATCTAAACAAACCCCTATCAAGTTATCATGTGCGGCCCACAATACGCTGTATTTTTCATACCTGCTAAGGAATGCTATCTCAAAATGTCTGGTCTCTATGCCAGCGGCAGCCCAATCATCGCTCAAGGCAAAAAGAAGCACATCTCCCGATGCACACCCAATATCCAATAGACACATGTCTTTTTTTTCATCCCTGGGGATCCCTGCGAAACATGTCGCAAGGGATTGACTAGTCAAGGTCCCACCGATCCCATCACCTACACTACCAAGGTCCCTAATAGGTAAAGGTCCCCTCAACTGTTGCGTTAGTCGCACCCGCCAGGCAGGAGCGGGCGGAAGAAACCGAGGATTAGAATTCCCACAATCCTCATGAACGCATACAGTGACACAAAACCTATTCATGTTGCCACAGCTGGTACAAACCCAAGGTGGCATTTCCGATTCCACTTCCAACGCCGAGGTACCACCAACCTGCCAAACATATTATTACTATTATTATTACTATTCCTCTTGACATGTTATGCATTAACCTCTAAGTGACCATCACTTACCTCTAAGTGACCATCACTAACGTCAAAGTGACCATCACTAACTTCAAAGTGACCATCACTAACTTCATAGTGACCATCACTAGCTTCATAGTGACCATCACTAACCTCTAAGTGACCGCACGCGCATCTGAATTAATATGACATTGTTCACGGCAGCGGCGTCAAGGCTAAGCAAAAAGAAGGCAACATTATGCCTTCTCCTTGCATAGCCACCAGAAACTAGTGAGAATTCCGAGAAGACACTATATTATTATTATTATTATTATTATTATTATTATTATTATTATTATTATTATTATTATTATTATTATTATTATTATTATTATTATTATTATTATTCCATTAGCTGCATCAGTACGCCTCAGATATAGTAAATCTGCCTTGGAGTGTTGACTGTGACATATTTGAGGGAAATCCCGATGAAAAAACCTAGTCACACTTGCTAAACAGAGTTCCAGCCCAATGGCCTCAAGGCGTTAAACTGTGACGCCAACTCATAACCCTTTGGTGGTAGATGCTGGGGAGGAGGGTCGTTGCGCGCGTAAAAGATCTTAAACTCCGCATATGCTGGTTGATAGCCCAGGACCCAGCAGACACCAGATTGTTATGGGTGGGGTTTCGAGGCAGCTCTAGCAACCGCGCTTGGTGTATGCACTTGCACATTCGGTGACGTCTTGCAAGAGGTTGCTGAGACTGCGGAATAACCTCGGCTTAGTGCAGTCTTGCCCTCAGGAGCTCCATCGGTGGCCCCGATCATCAGGCGAGAGACTGACACGAGGGGGTGGAGGACCTCGAACAAGGGTATTGGAGGCTTATGTCCGTTGAGGATATGCCATTAGCTGCATCAGTACGCCTCAGATATAGTATTATTATTATTATTATTATTATTATTATTCGAACGGTCCCGTGCTACCAATGGAGGCACATGTCCGACAGGATCAAAGGCCAATTGACTGATAAGTCTATTATTATTATTATTATTATTATTATTATTATTATTATCCCTTGGAGTGTTGACTGTGACATATTTGAGGGAAATCCCGATGAAAAAACCTAGTCACACTTGCTAAACAGAGTTCCAGCCCAATGGCCTCAAGGCGTTAAACTGTGACGCCAACTCATAACCCTTTGGTGGTAGATGCTGGGGAGGAGGGTGGTTGCGCGCGTAAAAGATCTTAAACTCCGCATATGCTGGTTGATAGCCCAGGACCCAGCAGACACCAGATTGTTATGGGTGGGGTTTCGAGGCAGCTCTAGCAACCGCGCTTGGTGTATGCACTTGCACATTCGGTGACGTCTTGCAAGAGGTTGCTGGGACTGCGGAATAACCTCGGCTTAGTGCAGTCTTGCCCTCAGGAGCTCCATCGGTGGCCCCGATCATCAGGCGAGAGACTGACACGGGGGGTGGAGGACCTCGAACAAGGGTATTGGAGGCTTATGTCCGTTGAGGATATGCCATTAGCTGCATCAGTACGCCTCAGATATAGTAAATCTGCCTTGGAGTGTTGACTGTGACATATTTGAGGGAAATCCCGATGAAATAACCTAGTCACACTTGCTAAACAGAGTTCCAGCCCAATGGCCTCAAGGCGTTAAACTGTGACGCCAACTCATAACCCTTTGGTGGTAGATGCTGGGGAGGAGGGTCGTTGCGCGCATAAAAGATCTTAAACTCCGCATATGCTGGTTGATAGCCCAGGACCCAGCAGAC
This sequence comes from Paulinella micropora, assembly GCA_019918135.1. Taxonomy (NCBI): domain Eukaryota; phylum Cercozoa; class Imbricatea; order Euglyphida; family Paulinellidae; genus Paulinella; species Paulinella micropora. The sequence continues at coordinate 18,706 of WBZZ01004247.1, read as the reverse complement.
ACCAGATTGTTATGGGTGGGGTTTCGAGGCAGCTCTAGCAACCGCGCTTGGTGTATGCACTTGCACATTCGGTGACGTCTTGCAAGAGGTTGCTGGGACTGCGGAATAACCTCGGCTTAGTGCAGTCTTGCCCTCAGGAGCTCCATCGGTGGCCCCGATCATCAGGCGAGAGACTGACACGGGGGGGTGGAGGACCTCGAACAAGGGTATTGGAGGCTTATGTCCGTTGAGGATATGCCATTAGCTGCATCAGTACGCCTCAGATATAGTATTATTATTATTATTATTATTATTATTATTATTATTATTATTTATTACTATTATTATTAATTACTATTCCTCTTGACATACTATGCATTAAGTGATCATCACTAACGTCTAAGTGACCATCACTAACCTCTAAGTGACCATCACTAGCCTCTAAGTGACCATCACTAGCCTCTAAGTGACCATCACTAACTGCTAAGTGACCATCACTACATACTATGTGGCTTTCACTATCCATTTAGTAATCAACACTGCCAAGTAAGTGACCAGGGACTCACAGGAACGGATTCAGTGTTCCCCACTGTAAGCGATCGAGCTTATATCCATAACGCTCCAGAAACCACTCGCGATAAGAACGACTGTAAAAAACTGTAAGCGGTTGTCCACAAAAAATATCATGTAACGATTGAACGTACACTTTATACGTCGATTTTGATTTCCCAACGACGACAAATTCGCAATTTGGAAGATCGCTGTGTTGAACTAAGAAACCTCCACCCTTTGTCAATGCCTTATGTCCCGCTTCCAGATTTTTTTGGCACTGACTAACTATTTCATCACGCATATGTTGCGGTACAACAAGCGAAACTCCACCCTCCTCGATAGCAAGGACATAGCTATACCCAAGTACTTGTTTCGGGGAACTAGTCCAGACACCATCGTACTTGAGCAACAATGTCTTCGCGTGACATAACAGAGATCCAAACCATTTGGGATGTTTAGGAACAACTGCAACTCCCAATCCGGAGGCGCCGGGAATACGAACAAGAGAGAAGAATCCACAGTCCAGCAAGCTTGGCTTGCGTGCACGCGAACTAATATTCTCGCGAGTAGGGTCAGAATGTTCCTTTACCCAACGCGCACTTACCACCAGCTAACATACAACCAATAGTGACTCGCTACGATTATTCTTACTACTAACGGTGGGTGGGCGGTGGGGGTGATGGGTGGGTGGGTGGGGGGGGGGGGGGGGACCAGGTCACGCTTGAACTCGATAATTGCTGCAGCGTCCTTTTTCTGCTTCCCTTTCCCAGTTCCCTTTCCCGCTCCCTTTGCTTTCGATTTCTCCTTTCCCTTGTTCTTGCCACCTACATGACACATGTACATTGCGCACACTACACTACACTACAATGAAAGTTACCTCCCTTTGCTGTCTTGTCTTGCTTGCCCTTGCCCTGCGGCGGCGGTGCGTAGTCTTCGTCCTCAGGGTCTTGCTCGTCGTCCTCCTCGCCAGACTCGTCCTCTTCCTCGTCCTTGCAAGCGCTACGTCCTACAAGCACAAGTAACTGCAGAGAAAAACCATAACAATACGCAGGACTATTCTTTTTCTTGTTCCTCTGCAGTTAGTTGTAACCATAACAATAAGCGCGCAGGACTATTCTTTTCCTTGTTCCTTTGCAGTTACCCTTTTTTTTCTTTGTCTTGTTCTTGCGTCGACGCTTCGCGCTGTGCTTGCGTTCCTTTTTAGCTTGATCCTCTGCTTCCTCTCCACTTTTTTCCTCGTCTTCGCGTCTACGCTGCGCGCTCGTCTTCGATTCCTCCGATTCTTCATCTTCTTCTTCGGTCGCTGCCTGCACTTGCTCCGACTGCATGCAGTCCCCTGGGTCTTCATCCTCCTCCTCCTGCTGCTTCTGCTTCTTCCGTGCTGGTGCTAGGTCCTCTTCAACCTGAGAGGGTACAGCCTTCAGCTCTTCCTGTCGCCTTGCCTCGAACTTGGACAATGCCCCTTTCTGTTTCAGTTTCGAGAGAGAGAGAGAGAGAGAGAGAGAGAGAGAGAGAGATCGTCACTACATACTAAGTGATGGGCACTAACAATTTAGTGATGGGAACTAAACACTTATACGTAGTACGTAGTGCTGATCACTAACCATAGTGACGATCACTATAAAAAATAACGCAGTGACCATCACTACTCATGTAGTGCACATCACTTAATATGTCATGTAATCCTGAAATGACTATATGTTTAGTGATGGGAACTAGCAACTGAGTGATGATCACTAACAACGAATAAGTAGTGATGGTCGGTCACTGGCCATAGTGACTATCACTATCTAAAGTAGTGATGGTCACTGACAATAGTGACTACCACTACCCACAAGTATCTAGTGATGAACACTACAACTCAAGTGCCCATCACTACATACTAAGTGATGAGAGAGAGAGGGAGAGAGGGAGGGAGGGAGAGAGACCCTTTTGGATTTTTTGCAGAGCAAGCGCATCCGCCAGAAGACCGTCGCGTTGACCATGTTTGCCGACCAGGGGCCCACTCGGTTAAAGAAAAAATTATGTAAGCGCAAGTAACGCCGCGTGGTATCGTCAGGGACCCCCCCTTTCTTGATAACATTCGTTGCATGTTGCACCCACTGGCTGTAAGCTACACAATACAAAAAGGAGAGAAAGAAAAGCAGCATAGTAAGTGGACGCATATATATATATGTATATAGATATATAATATATATATATATATATAGAGATATATAGATAGAGATAGAGAGAAAGAAAGAAAGAGAGGGAGAGAGAGAGAGAGGGAGAGAGAGATCATACTATCTATCTTCTTGTTCGTATACGGGAAATAATGGAGCGCCGTGAGATCACACAACTGATTGATAATATGCCTGTTCAAAGACGCGTCCGTGATGCCTGCCACGGTAACCTACAGACAGAGAGCGAGAGAGAGAAGAGTGAGAGAGTATGTGTTTGAGACACACACAGAGAGTTATCATTATTATTATTATTATTATTATTATTATTGTTGACTGTGACATATTTGAGGGAAATCCCGATGAAAAAACCTAGTCACACTTGCTAAACAGAGTTCCAGCCCAATGGCCTCAAGGCGTTAAACTGTGACGCCAACTCATGACCCTTTGGTGGTAGATGCTGGGGAGGAGGGTGGTTGCGCGCGTAAAAGATCTTAAACTCCGCATATGCTGGTTGATAGCCCAGGACCCAGCAGACACCAGATTGTTATGGGTGGGGTTTCGAGGCAGCTCTAGCAACCGCGCTTGGTGTATGCACTTGCACATTCGGTGACGTCTTGCAAGAGGTTGCTGGGACTGCGGAATAACCTCGGCTTAGTGCAGTCTTGCCCTCAGGAGCTCCATCGGTGGCCCCGATCATCAGGCGAGAGACTGACACGGGGGGGTGGAGGACCTCGAACAAGGGTATTGGAGGCTTATGTCCGTTGAGGATATGCCATTAGCTGCATCAGTACGCCTCAGATATAGTAAATAGTATTATTATTATTATTATTATTATTATTATTATTATTATTATTATTATTATGGACACCGTGATAGCCCAGTGGTCAAGTTCTACCATCTGGGCCCTGTCGCCAGTTCGATTCCCGTCGGTGCCACCAGTATTTTCATTGAACATACCGGTCTATTTCTGGACCAGTATTTTCATTGAACATACCGGCCCGTCTGGAAGTGTTGGAACTGCCCTTGCGGGGGTGTCATTAGAGCTTATCGTCAATTCTTCGTACTCCCCTCACGGGTGAGACGATGGAGGCGCATGTGCAGAAATGCATCAGCCATTGACAGAGAAGCACTATTATTATTATTATTATTATTATTATTAGGGAGTACATAGGCCATAAGTCCCTTTCAATGGGCTGATTGGTATAAAGCTCCTAGAGAAATGTTCTATGCCGTCACTTCCTTTATTCCACCGATTGGTGTGGAGACTTTCCTTATGGAATGGAGGACTGGATGCACATGGCCTTTTGGCTCAGCAATTGGCAGACGATACATACATATTATTATTATTATTATTATTATTATTATTATTATTATTATTATTATTATTATTATTATTATTATTATTATTATTATTATTGACACCGTGATAGCCCAGTGGTCAAGTTCTACCATCTGGGCCCTGTCGCCAGTTCGATTCCCGTCGGTGCCACCAGTATTTTCATTGAACATACCGGTCTATTTCTGGACCAGTATTTTCATTGAACATACCGGCCCGTCTGGAAGTGTTGGAACTGCCCTTGCGGGGGTGTCATTAGAGCTTATCGTCAATTCTTCGTACTCCCCTCACGGGTGAGACGATGGAGGCGCATGTGCAGAAATGCATCAGCCATTGACAGAGAAGCACTATTATTATTATTATTATTATTATTATTATTATTATTGTTATTATTATCATTATTATTATTATGATTATTGTCTTGCCCGTTGAGATCGGGTGTCAACTGGGGGCAGGTGTCGGTTGACACCGACCGGTTCCGGCATCAGTACCAGATGAGATGGTAGTAACACAGACCCACGTGTTTCGCTAAGGTAACACCCGAAGGTGCTACATTAGCTACTCGCATGGAATCTTCGTTTACTTCCCTATTACCTCAGGTAACTGAATTGGGAGTGGCAGCTGGACTTGTTACCATCGATCTCTAATTGGGCTTGTTAATATTATTATTGTTACTAGTCCTTTATTGTTATTATCATTATTATTAATATTGACATGCTATGCATTAAGTGATCATCACTAACCCCTAAGTGACCATCACTATCTTCTAAGTGACCATCACTATCTTCTAAGTGACCATCACTAACATCTAAGTGACCATCACTAACTTTTAAGTGACCATCACTAACCTTTAAGTGACCATCACTAACTTCTGATTGACAGTCATTCAACAACATCACTAACTTCGAAGTGACCATCACTAACTAGCCTCAACGTGACCATCACTAACTTCGAAGTGACCATCAATAACTTCAGAGAGAAGGGACCATCACCGACCTCAAAGTGACCATCACTAACCTCGAAGTGACCATCACTAACTTCAGAGAGAGGAGGGAAAAGAGAGAGAGAGAAAAGGAGAGAGAGAGAGAGAGAGAGAGAGAGAGAGAGGGAGACCTTCGCTATGTTCCTGTCCATTTGCCTTCTGAACTGGTACACTCCAGGAATACCTTTATGCTGACTAAAGATCAGACCTGCAATGTCCAGCTTTGCTGGCTTTGGATCTATCTGTTTATAGTTGATCACGGGCAGTGCTGCTCTCACAGCCTCCAACGTCACCTTGGACTCCTTGCCCCAGGGCCTGCACATACCCACGCAATACATGAAGCAGTAACATATGCACACAGTTTTTTCATTTTTTATGTACTGCGTGGGTAAGTTACTCTGTCACGGGCATGTTGGCGAACAGTTTGCTTTTGGAGAAATCCTTGAGAGCTTTCGTCGTGATTCGCAGAGAAGCCTCTGTACATGGCAAGCTATGCAATAAGTGATCATCACTAGCAGCTAAGTGACTATCACTAATCTGTAAGTGACCATCACTAACGTCTAAGTGACCATCACTAACGTCTAAGTGACCATCACCAACTGCTAAGTAACCATCACTACATCCGTAATGACCCAATATTTGCGGTGGAAGACTCTTCGTCATCTTCGCATCCGCGAAGACCTTCACGTGGGAATCCAGCAAGTCCTTGAAGGACACCCTAGATGGTTACATTGCAATCACACTGTATTTGTCTAATTGACTGACAAGAAACTAAAGACAACAAGCGTTGTTTGGTGTTTTCTTCTTAAACATTTCTTCTTGTTAACAAGCAAGCTAGCTAGTTTTGGGGGAACGAATACCTGAGTCCGATTTGAATCGCAGTTGGGTTTGCTTTCTTTGCGGCCTCCAAGTGAGCAGTGCACAGTCCCGTCACTTGTTCCGCAAACTCTTCTGCGGGCGCGACCTCCGTAACATAAATGGTGTCCTTGTCCACCAGTTCTTCCTCACCTTCAGACCCCTCACTCAATTGATCTGGCACGGGTGTTTCATCCTTCTCCTCTCCAAGAATATCCAGCATTTCTTCCACGCTTCGCTCTGCCTGCGCTGGGCTAGAGCCGGCTGGCGGCGATGCGCTGGTTGCAGAGGTGCCTGTAGCTGCAGGCGCTTCTATCGAGTAGAAAAAGAAGTAAATTAGTACTTAGTATGTAGTGCTGAGAACTTACAATGTAGTGATGAGAACTTACAATGGGGTATGGGCACTATGTAGTGATGGGCACTTGTTATATAGTGATGGGCACTTACTATGTAGTGATGGGCACTTACTATGTAGTGATGGGCACTTACTATGTAGTGATAGGCACTTACTATGTAGTGATGGGCACTTACTATGTAGTGATGGGCACTTACTATGTAGTGATGGGCATTTACTATGTAGTGATGGTCACTTACTATGTACTGATGGACAATTACTATGTAGTGATGACACACACATACATACATACATACATACATACATACATACATACACACATATACATACATACATACGTATACACACACATACATACATACATACATATCTATCTATCTATCTATCTATCTATCTATCTATCTATCTATCTATCTATCTATCTATCTATCTATCTATCTATCTATCTATCTATCTATCTAGTGATGGGCACTTACTCTGTACTGATGGGAACTTACTATGCAGTGATGGGCACTTACTATGTAGTGATTGGCACTTACTGTGTAGTGATAGGTACTTACTATGAAGTGATCATGATGGGCACTTACTATATAGTGATGTGCACTTACTATATAGTGATGGGCACTTACTATGTAGTGAAACTTGCTATGTAGTGATGGGCACTTATTATGTAGTGATGGGCACTTACCTACAAATGCTGGCATTCGTTTGGACGTTGCTATCCACTCTTTCACCGCGAGGCTCTGCTGCCCTGGCCAGCTGACATGAGTTAAAATCTTTCCACTACCGCCAAGCTCTATGAGCGCTTGCTGCCGGCAATACAGATCTTGTGCATGCAGACATTGCTCCTCGTTCCACCCAGAATCCTCAATCCCTCCATCACGTAAAACAATGTCGCTCTGGAGTAGTATTGCTGTCTGCTGCGCTTTTGGTGTAAAAACTTCGAAGTCAAAATCAAGCCTGGGACAGGCCATAAATTGTCCCACCCAAAGGCCACGCTCCTTGATGAAAGCTTGAAGGCCGCCTGGGTGCTTCTGTGCCATGAAATAAATACCGACCGCGTCTTTAACCGCGTCTTTTACTTCCGAGCCTTGTCGCTGCAAGTAGGCTTGCACTACCTACATACAGAGATAAAAAGATACACACACACACATTTTAAATATCTGTATCTATATCTACCTATCTACCTATCTATCTATCTACCTATTTACCCATCTATCTATCCATCAATCTACCTATCTAGTAAGTGATGAGCACTAACCATGTAGTGATGGGCACTAATATAACACGTAGTGCTGGTCACTAACCATAGTGACGATCACTACAAAATAAAACACAGTGACCATCACTAACAATTTAGTGCGCATCACTTGCTATGTCTGCAATACTGAAATGACTATATATTTAGTGATGAGCACTACCAATGTAGTGATGGGCACTAAATATTCATACGTAGCGCTGGTCACTAACCATAGTGACGATCACTACAAAATAAAACACAGTGACCATCACTATCAATTTAGTAATGATCACTATCTATCTATCTATCTATCTATCTATCTATCTATCTATCTATCTATCTATCTATCTATCTATCTATCTATCTATGTATCTATCTATCTATCTTCTATCTATCTATGTATCTATGTATCTATGTATCTATCTATCTATCTATCTATCTATCTATCTATCTATCTATCTATCTATCTATCTATCTATCTATCTATCCCTGGACTCTGACGGTCTCTGCCACTGGCAACTCAGCCTGGGGTTCAGATCTAACTATCTCCTACAATGACGATTTTGTGTCCGCCGTTAATCGCGCGCAGCGCAAGGGCTAAACAGGCAACCAACTCCTGACCATGGCTGATGAAGTCGGGGCGTGATGCAAAGGGTTGATGAAGTCGGGGTTGTAGAAGGTAACTCACAACGAGCGTGAACTCCTGAAACCTCGACTTGCGTGTGACATCATCTCCTTAGGGCACACGCTCCTGGGGAGTGTTCTAGTGTTGTCCCGTATAGTTCAAAAGGGCTCGGCTACCTTTCGGCTTGAACTGGGCACAGACACCAACCACAGCGAGACAGTGGTTGGTGTGCAGCTTGGCCGGTGCTGAAAGTTCTTGTCCGGGGGTAGTATAGGAGGCCATGGCTTTTCAAGCTAAGCCACGCCCATAGATTAAACATATCTATCTATCTATCTATCTATGTATCTATCTATCTATCTATCTATATATCTATCCATCTATGTATCTATCTATCTATCTATCTATCTATCTATCTATCTATCTATCTATCTTTGTATCTATCTATCTACCTATCTACCTATGTACCTTGGACTCTAAGAATGCAGCGCAGTCTGCATCAGCGTCTTTTCATGCGTCGAAAGGACCTGTCTCCGACCTCAGGGCGTCCTTGTCCCCTAAGTGTTTTGTATGTATGTATGTATATTAAACAAATGTATGTATGTATGTACGTAATATTGTAT
>WBZZ01004247.1:0-5000 GCA_019918135.1 Paulinella micropora | reverse complement strand
GAAACACTGAAAAAAAAGCACACAAAAAAAGATGAAATTTGCTAGTACCTGGCTTTTTCTTGCTGGACCCCTTAGGCATAGGAGGCTCAGGGGTCTCTTCTTCTTCAGGGACGTCTGGAACGTCTGGAACATCGTCGACGTCGATGGATTCTGCACAAAGAACCAAACAATATTACATACATCCTTCATTTTTCATTACATACAATGTTGCTACCGAATCTCAGTTTTTTTGGCCTGCCCGAAGAGCGAGGCTCAGTCGGGCCCTTTTTTTGATTCTTCTTCTAACGTTTCAGGCGAGCATGCAGTAAATATGCAAAATAAAGAAAAGGAAGATGCCAAAAAAAACAAAAACAAAAAAAAAAAAAAAAAAAAAACAAAAAAAAAAAAAAGATGGAGCTGGTGGAGAAAAAGAATAATAACATGTATATGAAGAAGAAAAAGAAAAATGGAAGAAGAAGAGGAAGAAGAAGAAGAAGAAGAAGAAGAAGAAGAAGAAATGACCTTGTTTGCTTCGTACAGAAGCAAAAGCTCCCGCTTCCGCCAGTTGCAAATCATAGGCGGGTTCGTGGGGTTACCGACGTAGAGGAGCCACGCGGGCTTCACCTGCTTCTCGAAGTCCATCGGCGACGGATCAAGCATGCAAGAGTGTTTAAGGTTAAAACCAAAAAAACCCATGAGCTGATATTGGATTTCGTCAGCCTTGCCATCGCCGTCAGTGTCGACCTCGCGCGCAGCAAAAATGAAGCGCTTCGATCCTGCAACATCCAAGTATAAAAAATATGTGCAGCTTGTGAATTTTGAAAAACATACAGTACCTCGATTGACTTGCGCAGGAGTCTTCTTGCGCCAACCAATGGGAAAGACAATGAAGAGCCTGCAAATAAAAAATAAACAATCAGTTTATAAAAATCTTTCATACTTATAGGGAAAAAGACCCGGGAGCACAAGGTGAAGTTTCACCCTCACATGTCTCCACTTGCGTGGACGCCTTCAGTTCGAAATTGTTGTACTTTGTAAGTGCAACGTCGAGCGCGAGCGCCCCCTCCCGATGTTTGTTGTCCTCGGATGTGAACTTAAAGAGCAAGCTAATTAAAGCAGCAGCAAAAGAGGAATAATAATAATAATAATAAAAAGAGAGTTTAAATAAAAAAAAAATGGCAGCGCTTCCCGTTAGAAGAAATATACTCGAAAAAAAAAAACAGGGAAAGGCTCACTGATAACTGATAGAAGGCCACACACACTAGCTAACTATACTAAAGCTAAGTATCTATACTCCCCTCTCTAAACTATGCTATCGAATAATAATAATAACAATATAATAATAATAATAATAATAATAATAATAATAATAATAATAATAATAATAATAATAATAATAATAATAATAATAATAATAATATGTATCGTCTGCCAATTGCTGAGCCAAAAGGCCATGTGCATCCAGTCCTCCATTCCATAAGGAAAGTCTCCACACCAATCGGTGGAATAAAGGAAGTGACGGCATAGAACATTAATCTAGGAGCTTTATACCAATCAGCCCATGGAAAGGGACCGATGGCCTATGTACTCCCTAAATAATAATAATAATACTATATCTGAGGCGTACTGATGCAGCTAATGGCATATCCTCAACGGACATAAGCCTCCAATACCCTTTTTCGAGGTCCTCCACCCCCCCGTGTCAGTCTCTCGCCTGATGATCGGGGCCACCGATGGAGCTCCTGAGGGCAAGACTGCACTAAGCCGAGGTTATTCCGCAGTCCCAGCAACCTCTTGCAAGACGTCACCGAATGTGCAAGTGCATACACCAAGCGCGGTTGCTAGAGCTGCCTCGAAACCCCACCCATAACAATCTGGTGTCTGCTGGGTCCTGGGCTATCAACCAGCATATGCGGAGTTTAAGATCTTTTACGCGCGCAACAACCCTCCTCCCCAGCATCTACCACCAAAGGGTTATGAGTTGGCGTCACAGTTTAACGCCTTGAGGCCATTGGGCTGAATAATAATAATAATAATAATAATAATAATAATAATAATAATAATAATAATAATAATAATAATAATAATAATAATAATAATTAATAATAATAATAATACTATATCTGAGGCGTACTGATGCAGCTAATGGCATATCCTCAACGGACATAAGCCTCCAATACCCTTTTTCGAGGTCCTCCACCCCCCCGTGTCAGTCTCTCGCCTGATGATCGGGGCCACCGATGGAGCTCCTGAGGGCAAGACTGCACTAAGCCGAGGTTATTCCGCAGTCCCAGCAACCTCTTGCAAGACGTCACCGAATGTGCAAGTGCATACACCAAGCGCGGTTGCTAGAGCTGCCTCAAAACCCCACCCATAACAATCTGGTGTCTGCTGGGTCCTGGGCTATCAACCAGCATATGCGGAGTTTAAGATCTTTTACGCGCGCAACGACCCTCCTCCCCAGCATCTACCACCAAAGGGTTATGAGTTAGCGTCACAGTTTAACGCCTTGAGGCCATTGGGCTGAATAATAATAATAATAATAATAATAATAATAATAATAATAAATAATAAAAGAGGAACAGAAGAAAAAGCTAATAATAATAATAATAATAATAATAATAATAATAATAATAATAATAATAATAATAATAATAATAATAATAATAATAATAATAGTGCTTCTCTGTCAATGGCTGATGCAAATCTGCACATGCGCCTCCATCGTCTCACCCGTGAGGAGAGTACGAAGAATTGACGATAGGCTCTAATGACACCCCCGCAAGGGCAGTTCCAACACTTCCAGACGGACCGGTATGTTCAATGAAAATACTGGTGGCACCGACGGGAATCGAACTGGCGACAGGGCCCAGATGGTAGAACTTGACCACTGGGCTATCACGGTGTCCATAATAATAATAATAATAATAATAATAATAATAATAATAATAATAATAATAATAATAATAATAATAATAATAGTGCTTCTCAGTCAATGGCGAATGCATTTCTGCACATGTGCCTCCATCGTCTCACCCGCGAGGGGAGTACGAAGATTTGACTATAGGCTCTACTGACATCCCCGCAAGGCAGCTCCAAGCCTTCCAGACAGACCAATACTTTCAAAGAAAATATCCTTTGAAAATACTGGCACCGACGGGAATCGAACTGGCGACAGGTCCCAGATGGTAGACCTTAACCACTGGGCTATCGCGGTGCCACATAATAATAATAATATAATAATAATAATAATAATAATAATAATAATAATAATAATAATAATAATAATAATAATAATAATAATAAAATAATAATAATAATAATAGTGCTTCTCTGTCAATGGCTGATGCATTTCTGCACATGCGCCTCCATCGTCTCACCCGTGAGGGGAGTACGAAGATTTGACGATAAGCTCTAATGACACCCCCGCAAGCAAGGGCAGTTCCAACACTTCCAGACGGGCCGGTATGTTCAATGAAAATACTGGTCCAGACGGATCGGTGTGTTCAATGAAAATACTGGTGGCACCGACGGGAATCGAACTGGCGACAGGGCCCAGATGGTAGAACTTGACCACTGGGCTATCACGGTGTCCATAATAATAATAATAATAATAATAATAATAATAATAATAATAATAATAATAATAATAATAATAATAATAATAATAACAGTATGAAATTAAAAAAAAATGACAGCGCTTCCCGTTAGAGGGATTATACTCGAAAAAAAAGACAGGCAAAGGCTCACTGATAGAAGGCCACACACACTAGCTAACTATACTAAAGCTAGTAACTAACTCCTTTTTGTAAACTATGCTACAGTATCCAGTAATAATAATAATAATAATAATGATAATAATAATAATAATAATAATAATAATAATAATAATAATAATAATAATAATAATAATAATAATAATAATAATAATAATAATAATAATAACAATAATAATAATAATACCAGTCTTGATAATCTAATCCGGATAGGAATGTGAAAATTCCTTTGTGGGCCCACACGCGAACCTTCCCGAATCCAGAGGGGAAACCCACTCAGCTGGTCATCCTCCTCTTCCTTCTTCTTCCTCTCCTCCTCCTCCATCTTCTTCCTCTCTTCCTCCTCCTTCTTCCTCTCCTCTTCCTCCTTCTTCTTCCTCTCCTCCTCCTCCTCCTCCTTCTTCTTCTTCCTCTCCTCCTCCTCCTCCTTCTTCTTCTCCTCCTCCTTCTTCTTCTTCTCCTCCTTCTTCTTCTTCTCCTCCTCCTCCTTCTTCTTCTTCTCCTCCTCCTCCTTCTTCTTCTTCTTCTTCTCCTCCTCCTTCTCCTCCTCCTCCTCCTTCTTCTTCTTCTCCTCCTCCTTCTTCTCCTTCTCCTCCTCCTCCTTCTTCTTCTTCTTCTTCTCCTCCTCCTCCTCCTCCTTCTCCCTCTTCTTCTTCTTCTCCTCCTTCTTCTTCTTCTTCTTCTGCTCCTCCTCCTTCTTCTTCTTCTTCTCCTCCTCCTCCTTCTTCTTCTTCTTCTCCTCCTCCTCCTTCTTCTTCTCCTCCTCCTTCTTCTCCTTTTCATCCTTCTTCTTCTTCTTCTCCTCCTTCTTCTTCTTCTCCTCCTCCTTCTTCTTCTCCTTCTCCTTCTCCTTCCCTTTGTCCTTCTTTTTTGCTTCTCCTTCTTCTCCTTCTCCTTCTCCTTCTCCTGTCTCTTCTGCCTTTTTGCGGGAGGAGCTTCTCCCAATCCGTCGTCCCAGGGCACAGGCTTATTCTTGAGCAGGATCCCTACGATGCATGCATTATAAATACATACATACATACATAATACCTTGTGCATTCCAGGTGTAGCTGAAGCCGCGGACCAACTCCTCCAAATCGCCTTTGCCCTCCATGTTGCACATTAAATAAATAAGTAAGTAAGTAAGTGAGCAAGCATATACCAGATCATGCTTGCAAAAGACGGCGTGGGGAATCTCCACACAATCAAAGGGCAGCACGTCTGCAGACCCGTTGATTTTAAGGAACAATTCCCCACGCGAATTTT
>WBZZ01004246.1:130000-152357 GCA_019918135.1 Paulinella micropora | reverse complement strand
GACTCGATTATGGGAGATCTCGTACCCTAAGTATGTCACACTCGTCTTGGCAAGTTGACACTTCTTTAGATTGCACTTCAGGCCAAAAGCTCCGATGCGCCTGAATATATCGGACAAATGATCGATATGCTCCTCCATTGTGTTAGAGTATACGATAATGTCATCGATATAGCAAAATGCATATTCTCCCGCCTTCTGTCCCCGCCTTCTCATAAAGCCACCGTCAGACAAATCATCGTACTGACTGCTCAACATCTTCTGCATCGCCTTCTGGAAAAGTCCTGGGCTTGCTTGAGGCCCATCGGAAGCACTTTCCATTGATATATTTCCATACCCACCACAAACGCCGTCAGCCATCTGGACTTTTCTCCAGTGGTATCTGCCAGAAGCCATTCTTAAGGTCAATGACCGAATAGAATTTTGCATTCCGCAGTACTCTCCTTCCTTCTTCTAATGTCGGGAGAGGATTTCTCTCTTCCTCCATCACCTTGTTAACACGAGCATAGTTAACTGTCAGGCGCCATTCTCCTCCTGGCTTCGGCACTATTCTCGGTTGTGAGACTATTGAGGATGTTGATCTCTCAATAAAGTCCTCATTGAGCAGCTGTCTTGCTAGCTCCTCCGCTATCTTCGCCTCATGTATACTCAAATTCGCCCTTCGTGGTGCCGGTGACGGTTCCGCACCCGGTATTTTGTAAATAACCGCAGTGAAATCTTCAGGCTTGACACCACCTGCATGTGGAGGGTCAAAAATTTCCTTGTTCGCCTCTAATTTGGCTTTTAAAAGCTCCTTCTCCTTCTCCGTGCCTACTCCTTCTTCCAATATTTTCCGCGCCGCCTCTTGAAAATCTTCATCAGACATCTGCTTATGCTGCTTGAGGGGTTCTCTGTCCTCCTCCAAGCCTAAGTCCTCTTCCGAGACATCATCTAGGCCCGTCTTTTCATACGTGACCGTGTCCGGCTCATCATCTTTACCGAGCTCCACCAGCATGTCAATGAGTCTCGCGTATTGCAAAGGAGCTTTACGGGTGTAAAAACCATCAAAGCATGTGAATGCTTGCGGTATCAATTTCAACTTGTCGAGGTCTGAGCTTCCGCTTGTATGCACTGCTCTGCTCACGAGTTCCCATACGACAAGCCACCACTAGCTGTTGCTTGCGAGAGGTACCGGTATAGGATGATCAATAAGCCGGTCCCTTATTTCCTGCGCCCATATCGCCTTCTCATTATATGCAGGATAATAGTATACGGCTTATTATTTTCGAATAAAGTCCGTAAGCATTTCTTCACTTCAGACAGTGAACGCGGCCACGTGGGCTCGTCACCCCAGAAATCAGTAATAAAACTTTTAATAGTTTCTGGTGGAGTATCCGGGATTCGCCCCGTTCTCCTTGGTACAAACGCCTCCCTTTTTTCTTCTCCTACTTTCGCATGGAAACAGTATCCGCTAGTAATATGGACATCTGTTCCTACTCCTTGCGCGAATCTCGCCAACGACGGGCTTCTTTGTGCGACACATATAATCTCCTCCTTTCGCTTCTCGATTAAGTCATCAATAGACTTTTTGTCCCAATGGGATGTCGGAACTGTGACAGTGCACACTTGGGATTCCCAATTGTCGGTCCAGGACAGTTCATCCGGTCTTACGACATGGGGGTGAACGTACACCTCAAGTGCCTCATGTGCGATGGCCATCTTTTTGTGATCCGTCGCTAGACTCAGCTCATAAGCCTCATAAGAGTCAGTAGCGTTGAAGGGATCAATATCGTTCTCTTCTCCTCTTTTTACTCCATATATCACTCGCCGTGCGGCGCAATCAATCACAGCCCCCATCGTAGCCAATTGGTCATACGATAGTAATATTGACCCGTGGTAACCGGGGACGACATAGAGGTCCATACGGTATACTCGTGCGGATTTCAATTTAAAGGTCAGTGTGATGATTCCCGTGATATCCGTCCGGCTGCTCACTCCTTTGAGAGTGCCCGTTGACTTTTTCATATTTCCGTCCACCCAGTCCCTGTATCGATTAAAAAACTTCCTGCCGACAATATTAATATTCGCCATCGTATCATTACCAACTTTTAATATTGTCTTCAATGTTTCACAATAAAGTTCCGTATAACACAGAGCATCAAGCCTGTGTATATTGGCTGCGAGAACAAGAACTTTACGTTCCAAATTTTGGAGTCTTGTCTCTAAGTTTTTCAACTCCTCCTTCTTCTCCTCCTGCTTCACCTCATTAACATTTTTATTATTCTGCGGTACTGGTGCGTTTACTATTTGAGCGACATTGTCTTGTGGTACTTGAGTACACACATTGTCTTTTTGCTCGCCACCCGCCGCGACCGTGGACATTGAGTCTGTTCGTGGTTGTTTGCTTGGCCGAGGCAATACATCTGCCATTGGCCTCCTCGCCTCCATCGCAAGTCTCGCCTTCCTATTTGCATCAGTTATCATTGGTAACCGTGCTGTATGAACGGGTATGAGACTACCTTGGGGCTGCAGTCTCTGTGTACCCACATCTTTGTTTTCACATAGAGGAAGCGTTGGCCCAGTCTGCACAACAGCATTAGAAAGCACTGTGACTTTAGGGTTAAACTTCACAGTCTTCTCCTTCCTCTCTTCTTCCCCCTCCAGTCATTCCACCACCTCGAAACGATTACCTTGAGTAGTGTCCGGGTAGGATGACGTATCTGTCTCCGAGCAGTGTTGTAGGCCTGAGCTCGACGAAAATTCGGGTTGGAGCTTGCACACGAGCCTCCTCCTCCTCTGGGTGGGGGGGCTGGAGCTCGAACAGCTCTCCCTCCATAAGGGGTATATCCCCGACCTCCTCCTCTTCCTCTCTGAGGGGTTCCCTGCCACCTCGAGGCTCCTCTCCATGTTCCTCGTCCTCGTCCTCCTCCTCCTCCTCCTCCTCCTCCTCCTCCTCCTCCTGCTCCTGCTCCTCCTTCTCGTCCTCTTTGAGAGGCCTTTAAGTTCTTTTGTCTCTCCCTTTCCTCCTTCTTCTCCTTCATCCTCTTCATGTAGGTAATGATTGCCTCTCGTAACTCCTCATCATCACACATATTGGCATACCAACCTTCGTTCACAGCGGCAATCTGAAGCATATTGAAAAGGCCCGGTTCCTTGCCTTCCGTCCTGCTCAGAAAATTTGCCCTTGCTGTTGGGTTCTGCCTATCATGATTGAAAGAGCAGTCTCTGTTCTCCATCTGTGCCTTACACTGCAAGCCCGCGAACCACCTCCCAACATGCGGTCTTCAGGTCTGGCTCTCTCTGTCTCTTCCAACCGGCAACTCTGTTTGTGTACGTGGCTTGTGCGCCAACAGGTACACCGCCTGCCTGTGCCGTATGTGCCTCCGTGAGCGAGTCCATGTTTGAGCATGCACTCATCACTTCTTGAAACAGTGCTGACGGAGCAACGCTTTGAACCGTATGTTCGAACACGTGTGTCTCTAGGAAGTTCTTGGACTTGACTGAGCTAAACGTCAAGCATTGTTGTATGAGCTGAGTAAGCTTACTCGGGTTAACTGTGTGTAACGCCGAAAAGAAATAGAGGATGATCGACTTGCGGCCATAGAATAGCCCATAGGAGGAAACTACCTCCGTAAGGGTCGCCGCCAAGCCAACAGCACTCCTCAAACTCATCGCCATTGTCTCAAAGATTTCAAATCCTATGAGAGTACCAGTGCAGAGATGCTGGTATCCATGAGATTGAAAATATGAAATGAGTGTGGCCACCGCCAGTTCACACTGAGCGTCTAGGCCTGTTGCATTGTTTCTCTTAATCTCCTCCTTCTTTCTCAAAAACTTGTACTGTGTCAGATCAAATCCCTCCGAGACTAGAGATTGGTCAAAAACAGTAACAATGGCCTCGTATTCCTGCGTTTCGTCGCAAGGAAAAGCCTTCATGCAGGCATTGATCTCTTTGAGCTTGCTCAAAAGCGAAGCATCAGAGTCTTTGTCTGAGCTCGTCTTGGCATATAGCATGAGACTTGCCACTCCTCCTTTCTTCCCCTTGAAGGCATTTATGATGTTTTGTCTGTCCTTCTTCTCCGTGTTTGTGACCACCACCGTAGTTGAGCCCGAGGGTGCAGGGGCTGGTGGGGCAGGAGCTGGTGGGGTCAAATATGTCCGAGGGTGTGTCTTTGCACCACTCACTTTTGCTTTCATTCTTTCCAGTCTCATCGTCTTCTCGAACTCCTCATTCTCTTTCGCCTTCTTCTTCTCAGATATCACCAGCTTTTGAGCATGAGTGATAAAGGCCACCAATTCAGAAGCAGATCTGAGAAAATTATATTTCTCCACATATTGGTCAACACCTGCTTTGTTGGCGACCGGTGGTGTGTTACTAAGTGATTTAAGGACAGAGTGATCCTTGGTAGGAATCCATCTCTTCCATGCCTCCTTGTGCAGTAACACACCCATCAACAGTCTGATCTTGGTCAGAACTCTGTCGGTCTTCTCTAACTCATCAATCACAGGATGAGTTTCTCCTGCTGCCTTAATGCTTTTTTCCATCTCTTCCTTCCCCTCCTCCAATGCCTTTATTTCCATTGTAAAAAAATGAAATATACCACTCGAGTTTTTCGAACCCAGATTGGTCTTCATTTTTGTTACATCGACTGCCTCCTGACCAGTCGCGAGGAATCTGGCCGTTGCTCTTGGGTTTGTGTACTGGAGGTAACCCTCGCATCGTGGGCCGTATGTACGTTCCCAAATCAGGGTTTGAGTGTACACCCCAAAGATAGCATCGAGTAATTCAAGGTGGGTGTGTGTGTCCCCAAACTTGATATGCTGTATCTTCTTTCTCTCTTCTGGATCAGAGACCAGTTTGCAGAGGAGCTGTGCTGTGTTTGATAATAGGATATAGACATCCTTTTTAGCACGACTTTTCTCTCTTCTTTGATCCTGAAGGGATCCACACATAGGTATCCTTCTCTACCCCCATCTTGTTATCAAACTCTTTTTTAGTGAGGTCATAGTGGTCTTGCACCCACTGTTGTTCCTCCACTGTGATCTCCTCTCCATCACTATGAATCAAGTCGATCATTTTTCGTCCTCCTCCTCCCGTGTAGGCAGGTGGTAAGGGATTACCATATGCTCCTCCTCCTCCCGTCTCTTCTTGTTCAAATCTTCCTTCATCTTCGTCTCCTCCATATCTTCCTTCATCATCCCAGCCCTCTTCTACTCCTCCTCCTACTCCTTCATCTCCTCCTCCTTCATTCAATCCTCCTCCTCCTCCTTCATTCAATCATCTTCCTCCTCCTCATCCTCCTGCTTCTTCTTCTTCTCTTCTTTGATCTGCCTCCGAGAATTCACTCACTTCGGCGGTCTCTGTCGACATGATGTCGTAGTAGTGATCAACAGGATGACAATGTCAGCTCCTATGTTTGGTTTTTGTTCGTTTGTGTTCTGTTCCTCCTTCAGTCGATTGACTAGTGAAGAGATAAACTAATAGAGAGGGTAAGATAAGATTCCCTGTCCTCTATGAAACACTGTTTGTATGTTTGTTTTTGTTTGAGAAAAATAGTCTTTGAGACTTTCTTTGATTTCTTGTTCTCCTTACTCAGATTACTTTCTCCTCCTTCTTTTCTATATTGTATCTAGTATGAGGCACTTGGACCTACACACAGATAGTAATAGAGAAACTAGAAAAGCTCTCCTTGAGAAGTCGACAGTCGGTCGGATAGGTTCTCAGACCTACCTTTAGAAAACGATCAGAGATTTGCAAAAATACTCTGACGTATGTGTGAGATAATGAAGATAAATGCACAAACTAGAAGGGTAAAGTGTTGTGCTCCTGTCCCTATGCTTGTTTGTGTTTTGTGTGTGTTCCTTCACTCTTCTGTCCACCTCCTTCTTCTTGGTCTCTGTGTGAGAACAGCAAGAACGACAGAGAGTTTGTATCTGATGTCTCCTTGTGAGCACACAGATACTGATTGGGCTAGAGGGTACGAGACACCTGCTTGAGACCAATCAAATTATTTGTTTTGTGAAAGAGTTATGAGGGAGCTGTGTTGGAGTATTTGTTTTCGTCTGACGTCCCCGTGTGAGACAGGTCAGTGAAAATTCACTCTGTTGCCTGTGTGGCAAAGCAGAAAGAAATCACCCTAGTGATGTGGACTCCAAATGTAATGCCCCCAACGATAGCTCGTAAAAAGTAGGTAATACAACCAAACACAGTCCTCAAGAATGAGAATGATGTCTCGTTGTATTAGCTCAGTGAAGCCAAAAAGGAAAACGGCAACAGACCAAGAATAAAATGGCATCAGGTCCAATCCGGACAAATAATACTGAAAAACAAGCTGGTGCACCTGTCACCAGGAAAAGGTATTTTTTACCTGCTATCCGGGGGGTGATGCCTACAGAGACAGGCAAAAGATTATATAGGGGGAGAGGAGAAAATGTAAGCTAAATATGATGAGGAAACAGAAATGGATAAAAGAAAGAAAATATAAAGTGATGGAGATTGACTAGAAGAAGAAGAAGAAGCACTAGCTTAGTATTAGTTCTTCTTTCTTCTTTTGTACATAGTCTCTTGTTCCTATATATATTTATATATTTCCTGCTCCTTTTCTCCCCTCATATCTTCCTTTTTTCCCCTCACTTCTGTCCCCTTATCATATCTAGCTCCTTTTTCTTTTTCTTTTCTTTTTCTAGTCAATCTCCCTCCCTTTATATTTTCTTTCTTTTATCCATTTCTGTTTTAAGGGGACAGAAGTGAGGAAAAAAAAGGAAGATATGAGGGGAAAAAAGAGCAGGAAATATACAAAGATATATATAGGAACAAGAGACTATGTACAAAAGAAGCAAGAAGAATTAATACTAAGCTAGTGCTTCTTCTTCTTCTCTTCTTCTTCTTCTTCTTCTTCTTCTTCTTCTTCTTCTTCTTCTTCTTCTTCTTCTTCTTCTTCTTCTTCTTCTTCTTCTTCTTCTTCTTCTTCTTCTTCTTCTTCTTCTTCTTCTCCTCCTCCTCTCCTCCTCCTCCTCCTCCTCCTCCTTCTTCTTCTTCTTCTTCTTCTTTTTGCCTTTTCCTTTGGTTTAATGAAGATACTTTTACAAGTGACATCTGATCATCCATACAAATCGTTAGCCCGAAGGAAATTGATTTAACTAAGACTGTGACCCTTATATTAGTAATATTATTAAAGAAGCGTGACACCTTTCAGTGATAATAATAATAATAATAATAATAATAATAATAATAATAATAATAATGGTAATAATAATAATAATAATAATAATAATAATAATAATAATAATAATAATAATAATAATAATAGGCTTCCTCAGACTATAGCATCAGATCCAGATCCTGGACATGTGCCTCCATTATTAATAATAATAATAATAATAATAATAATAATAATAATAATAATAATAATAATAATAATAATAATAATAATAATAATAATAATAATAATAATAATAATAATAATAGTGCTTCTCTGTCAATGGCTGATGCATTTCTGCACATGCGCCTCCATCGTCTCACCCGTGAGGGGAGTACGAAGAATTGACGATAAGCTCTAATGACACCCCCGCAAGGGCAGTTCCAACACTTCCAGACGGGGGCCGGTATGTTCAATGAAAATACTGGTCCAGACGGATCGGTATGTTCAATGAAAATACTGGTCCAGACGGATCGGTATGTTCAATGAAAATACTGGTCCAGACGGATCGGTATGTTCAATGAAAATACTGGTCCAGACGGATCGGTATGTTCAATGAAAATACTGGTGGCACCGACGGGAATCGAACTGGCGACAGGGCCCAGATGGTAGAACTTATCACGGTGTCCAATAATAATAATAATAATAATAATAATAATAATAATAATAATAATAATAATAGTGCTTCTCTGTCAATGGCTGATGCATTTCTGCACATGCGCCTCCATCGTCTCACCCGTGAGGGGAGTACGAAGAATTGACGATAAGCTCTAATGACACCCCCGCAAGGGCAGTTCCAACACTTCCAGACGGGCCGGTATGTTCAATGAAAATACTGGTCCAGAAATAGACCGGTATGTTCAATGAAAATACTGGTGGCACCGACGGGAATCGAACTGGCGACAGGGAATAATAATAATAATAATAATAATAATAATAATAATAATAATAATAATAATAATAATAATAATAATAATAATAATAATAGTGCTTCTCTGTCAATGGCTGATGCATTTCTGCACATGCGCCTCCATCGTCTCACCCGTGAGGGGAGTACGAAGAATTGACGATAAGCTCTAATGACACCCCCGCAAGGGCAGTTCCAACACTTCCAGACGGGCCGGTATGTTCAATGAAAATACTGGTCCAGACGGATCGGTATGTTCAATGAAAATACTGGTGGCACCGACGGGAATCGAACTGGCGACAGGGCTCAGATGGTAGAACTTGACCACTGGGCTATCACGGTGTCCAAAATAATAATAATAATAATAATAATAATAATAATAATAATAATAATTTGTTATTTAAAGGTATATCGGTGCTGTGGCGTATGGTTACGTTATGTGTATATGGTCGGGGAGTTAGGGGAGGAGAGCCAAATTAGAATGAAACGTTACTGTGTCCTTCAGTGAATATTTCATTTATTTGGTTTGAAAAATAAATAAATAAATAAATAAATAAATAAATAAATCAATAAATAAATAATAAATAAACGGGGAGGAAGAAGATCCAAACTAGAATGAAACGTTAACTGTGCCCTTCAGTTAATATTTCATTTGTTTGGTTTAAAAAAGGAAAAAAGTGAAAGGAGATTTCGGGGGGGAGGAGGATCCAAACTAGAATGGAATGTTAACGGTGTCCTTCAGTTAATATTTCCTTAATTGGGTAAAAAAAAAAAAAAAAAAAAAAAAAAAAAAAAAAGAGAGAGAGAGAGAGAGAGAGAGAGAGAGAGAGCTAAGATTCATTTTGCTGTTTGCAGAGTAGGTAGTCCATAAGCGCGCATGTGAACTCAGCTTTATCCTCGATCCTTTGGAGCGCTTCCGTTAGCTTGCTGAACACAGTCTTCTTCTTCTTCTTCTTCTTCTTCTTTCTTCTTTCTTCTTTCTTCTTTCTTCTTTTCTTTTCTTTTCTTCTTCTTTCTTCTTTCTTCTTTCTTCTTCCTTCTTCCTTCTTCCTTCTTCCTCCTCCTCCTCCTCCTTCTTCTTCTTCTTCTTCTTCTTCTTCTTCTTCTTCTTCTTCCTCTCCTTCTTCTTGGATTCTTGGATTCTTTTTATTTAGAGAGATAATTGTACAATTATAACTCGTGGAGTAGCTGCTAACAGCTATTGCCTAAAGCAAATCGCTGGCCGAGGCAGTGACCAGTGTCTGGGTTATAGTTATTAATATATTTCGAGTCCGGCGTTACGAGCCTGATTAATTAATAAGTATTGCTAACTTGTTTTTTGAATTGGCTTAGTTTGGTTGTATGACAAATATGGTCAGGTAATTTGTTAATATATTAGCATCAGTTTGCGTGCAGTGCGGGTCGTTTCTGTCTCTCTCTCTCTCTCTATATCTCTCTCTCTCTATATATATATATATATATGTATATATATATAGTTTTCATTTCTTGGAGTACCGAGTGAGGTGGTTATGCGCGGTGTTAGTACTAGTGTATATATTATCATGCATTGGTTGGTGCTTTATTTTGTTGAGTGTATGTATGGGTGCGTTTCGATGCATACCCTGTATATGTATAGGTTCTAGAGGTCTAGGACTTTTAGTTTATGTAGTAGAGGGGCAGTATGGGAGCGCGGGGCTGCTTGCAGTAATAAGCGTATGATACACTTATGGATATTGACGAGTGGTTGTATGTATTTTTTCTTTTTATCATGTGTGCCCCATATACTTATATTATATATGAGGTGTGGGTAGACATGGAAGAAATATAGTTGTTGCAGGGTATGGGTAGCACC
Organism: Paulinella micropora; assembly: GCA_019918135.1. NCBI lineage: Eukaryota > Cercozoa > Imbricatea > Euglyphida > Paulinellidae > Paulinella > Paulinella micropora. Next base: position 142,444 of record WBZZ01004246.1, on the reverse strand, counting down.
CCTTGAGTACCTCCATTCGACTTATACCCAGTCTTGTGGAACTCTCTCATCGGGAACATCAATCATTTGCAGTTGATTCCCTGCAAGGTATCCGACACGGCGAGCGGGTAGCTATTCAGGGATGGTCAGAGTCACTCTTCCCTCCCTAACATTCACTGTTGTGACTGTTGGGTCGAGGGTTGGAGGCGCATGGCCCTTGGGCTCGGCCATGACAGATCAATACAATACTACAATTATTATTATTATTATTGTTATTATTAGCCTATCGTCAATTCTTCGTACTCCCCTCACGGGTGAGACGATGGAGGCGCATGTGCAGATTTGCAGAAATGGACACCGTGATAGCCCAGTGGTCAAGTTCTACCATCTGGGCCCTGTCGCCAGTTCGATTCCCGTCGGTGCCACCAGTATCATCATTGAACATACCGGTCCGTCTGGAAGTGTTGGAACTACCCGTGCGGGGGTGTCATTAGAGCCTATCGTCAATTCTTTGTACTCCCCTCACGGGTGAGACGATGGAGGCGCATGTGCAGATTTGCATCAGCCATTGACAGAGAAGCACTATTGTTATTATTATTACTAGTATTATTTGGACACCGTGATAGCCCAGTGGTCAAGTTCTACCATCTGGGCCCTGTCGCCAGTTCGATTCCCGTCGGTGCCACCAGTATTTTCATTGAACATACCGGTCCGTCTGGAAGTGTCGGAACTGCCCGTGCGGGGGTGTCATTAGAGCCTATCGTCAATTCTTCGTACTCCCCTCACGGGTGAGACGATGGAGGCGCATGTGCAGAAATGCATCAGCCATTGACAGAGAAGCACTATTACTATTATTATTATTATTATTATTATTATTATTATTATTATTATTATTATTATTATTATTAGTGGCACCGCGATAGCCCAGTGGTCAAGTTCAATACCATCTGGGACCTGTCGCCACTTCGATTCCCGTCGGTGCCAGTATTTTCAAAGTGTGTTTTCTTTGGAGGTATTGGTCTGTCTGGAAGGCTTGGAGCTGCCCTGCGGGGGTGTCAGAGCTATCGGTCAAATCTTCGTACTCCCCTCGCGGGTGGGACGATTGAGGCACATGTGCAGATTTGCAACCGCGATTGACAGAGAAGCACTATTATTATTATTATTAGTGGCACCGCGATAGCCCAGTGGTTAAGGTCTACCATCTGGGACCTGTCGCCAGTTCGATTCCCGTCGGTGCCAGTATTTTCAAAGGATATTTTCTTTGAAAGTATTGGTCTGTCTGGAAGGCTTGGAGCTGCCTTGCGGGGGTGTCAGAAGAGCCTATCGTCAAATCTTCGTACTCCCCTCGCGGGTGAGACGATGGAGGCACATGTGCAGAAATGCATTCGCCATTGACTGAGAAGCACTATTATTATTATTATTATTATTATTATTATTATTATTATTCTGGAGGGGTGCACAAGATGGCACTCCATGGGAAGAGGAGGTGGTTGGGCCTCTGTCCACGAAGGTGACCGCTTGGGGAGGGCGGTCACCGGGATATGCGCAACTCTCAACTGGGCATTTACTCGGTAGGGGTTCGGCCAGGCAGGTTGTGGGGTTGTCTGTTGGATTGTTGGTTGGCTCGTTTTTCTTGGCTGTTGGTTTGGGTCTGGTTTCCTGGTTAGCCCATTTTCGCCGAATTTCCTGCCGAGTAAATGCCTGGGGGCTTCCAGTTCCGGTTTGGTGATCTTGTTGAGGTGAGCATTCGGAGGAAACAGTACCGAGATGGGTTGAAGATAGGATTCACATTGAACCGAGATGGGGCCGAGTTGACCTGTTCCAACTCGGCTCCATTTCGGCTTCATGTTAATCCTATCTTCATCCTATCTGGGTTTTGTCTCCTCCCTATCTTCGCTTCTTCGGGCTTGCCTAACTGGAACACATGATGAGCGCACGTTGGAGAGGGGCTTCAGTCGGTCCCAATGCCTGCCAGTGCCTTGCTGCGTTGCCGTGCCTTGCCCATGCATTCACACCCTCCACCGTTGCATTTCTAACTGAGCAGCTTCGGCTGGGATTACTATACTTGTCTGTAAGACCCTATAGGTACCGCTAGGTTCGCGCCTTCTATACCCACGTGGGGGAAGGAGTTTCAGCGGCACGCCGTCCGATCTGGCTCCACTCGGGGACACCCGTACCTCATGATGTGTATTGTTAGGAGCAGCTGAAAGTCCATAAGGCATGAGAGTAGAGGCGTTGGCGATGCGATGGAGAGTGTGTGTAGTGCGTGAGGCAGGTTCTGGCGACGCTGGGGGGTGCTGGCGGGCGCCGAAGGGCACGAAGCGACGCGGCTGCGTCCAGTGACACCGGCGGAAATGCGTGTAGTGTGTGTTGCAGATACCGCCGATGCTATTTGCATGGACGGGCGCTTTCCTCGGCGTAAAGAGGCGCGGCGGTGATGGCCAGCGACATTGGCCGTCTACTACTCTCAATGGATTACAAATACGCGAAGCACGGAGCTACCACTGTGGCCCTTATGGGACAAGGTAGAATCGCCGAAGACCTGGACAATCCCCGTGGGAATGCCTCTTCGACGGGCTCTGGCCCGATGTCCCAGGATGGGAGGATGAGGGCTCGCGTATATGACGGAATTCCTGAACCACGTGGAGAGGCTATCTTAGCTGCGCCTCATCCTTCCTCCCCAAACCTGGCACACGGGTCGGCGCTTCAACATAAGGCGAGCGGCGCTATATGGCAGATGGCACCGCCGCCTCGACGGTACCGGCGGGTAGATCGGTACGACAAGGACGGGCGTAATCTGATTGTCTGGGGGCTCTCAGAACGCGCCAATCTACAGGAGATCGCCTCCAAAATGAGCGGTCTTGGTCTGGTGGTCCCGGTAATGGAGTGGCAAGGCCAGCGAATGTCTCGTCACCTGGAGCTGGTCTACGAGGACGATGACAGCAGGCAGACGGCGTTGCAGCAACTCAAACATCTCAAATTCTTCGGCAGAGGGGTCAATGTGGCCCTTGGGCGCAGGTTCAGGGACAGGGAACGTGTCCGAAGGCTTATTCGCATCCATCTGCGTGGGGAAGCGGCGGTCCGGAAGGAGGAAGCTGCGACGGGATATCGCGTCTTGCCTCTGCATGAAGAATGTGTCGATGATGTGCAGGTGGTGTCTTCGGAATTGGCTGCCGATGCACCTAAGTGTGTGTCTGAGTGTGCTGATATGCATGTGGTGCCCCTGCATTCGGCGGCCAGTGCAGTGGGGGACCAACCTGCGCAAGCACCTGCAGAGGGGGGCAGCACGAGGGCGGAAGCCAAGCGCGGCCGTCGGGTCCGGAAACGAGCCAAGAAGCACCGCTCCAAGCAGTTCGATACCGGCTTCAAGCTACTCGTCGCGAGTCACAACTGGCAGGGTAAAACGGGATACGACAACGTAGGCACGGCGGAATGGGCATCATTCTACAAGCACGAGGGCTGGCTAGTCATCGGGGCTCAGGAGCACCGCATGGGCAAGAAGCAACTTTCCAAATGCAGCCTGGATGGATTCCGGATTTTTGGAAAACCTGCGGAGGTCAGCGAGAAAAATCGCTGCAAGGGTGGGGTTCTATTCGCGGTTGCTAACTTCCTTGGTCCGTATTGCAACCTGGTGTCAGCCCCCGTCGACCACCGGCAGCAAGTGTGGCTGCGTATCGCCTCGGGTGTTGCCGGCGCTCAGGATATCTATGTGGGCAACGGCTACTTTCCCCAGGAAACGCAGGAAGAAGAGTCGTCAGAGGCGTATGCGGCCTGGCAGGCAGCTATAGCTTTTTTTGGAGCCAAAGGTCTTGTGGTCACGGTGGCGGATGCCAACGCGAAGCTCGGGCCGGCATGCAGCCGAAAAGAGGAGGGCATCGTCGGTCAACACGGGGAGGTCGATGATAAGGGAGCACCGGTACGTTCGGAGAACGGCAAGAGACTCGCGGCTGTCCTCGTCGCTACGGGCCTGCGAAATCTGAGCGGCTTCTCGTGCCCAGTGGAAGGGTCCTACTGGTGGTCCCGGCGTGAGCAGCGCGGCATGGGCACAGGCAAGCACCTCCTCGATTACATCTGCGCGTCGCCTGGCTTGGCATCTGGAGCAAAGTTCGGAGTATGCGAAGATGATCTTGATACGGACCACAAGGCAGTATGGGCCGAACTGACGTGGAGCGGCCAGCGCCGGCCAAAGCGGGCTGCGAAACCTTACAGGTCCTTTCGTGTTGATAAGCTTATTGGTGCTGGTGTCTCGGGTAATGATCACGCTGCGAAGCAAGCGCTGGATTATCTACGCGACAAGTTCGATGACGTATTCCAGCATTGCCTACAGAAGCTTGGAGTGCATCAGCTGCCTGAGCTTGACCTATCGGGTGGTGCCGACAGCCAACGGGTGGTAGATGACGTCACCGAGCGAGTGGCGCAGTCCTTCCGAATGGCGGCGCACCGGGTCCTTGGCTCCAGATGTATACGACCCCGTTTCACCAACAATTGGTTCGACGGGGAGCTAAAGGAGCTCATTCAGCAGCGCCGGGAGGCCTACGCAGCATACAGGAGGGATGAATCGAATGCGGAAGCCCGTCTGAATTGGCTACGGCTCCGCAAGCAAATTCGGAAGGCAACTCGGGCCAAGAAGTCCGCCTCCTTCAAGCAAGTGCAGGAAGAAGCGGTCAAATGTCAACGCGAACAATCCTCAAAGCGCTTTTGGCTACTCGCGAAGCGGCTTGGCGGGGCACGCAGAACGAAGGTCTCCGCGCCGGTGCAAAGGGAGGATGGCTCACTGGCGTGTACGCTGCCGGAAAAGGTCGCTCGGTGGGAGGAATTTCGGAAAAATTCGGTGAAGCCACGGGAAAATCCGGCAAGTGCGGCTGTTGTGGTGGAGTGCTGTGCAGAAGCAGGCTCGCTGGAGTGGGAGGAAGCCGAAGCTAAGCGGCAGTTCCACTGGAACGATCGCTTCAGAGATGAGGTGGCCCGGGCTATGAAGGAGCACGAAGTAGGTGAAGACACTTGCGAAGAGCTGGACAAGCCGTTCACGCAAGAGGAGGTCCTTGCAAGGCAACGTGCCCTGAATAACCACAAAGCTTGTGGCGAGGACAAAGTGAAGAACGAGATGCTCAAGTATGGCGGCGCCTACATCAATGGCTACTTAACGCAGTACTTCAACTGGATTCGAGAAGCCGAGAGGACTCCAAAAGCTTGGGGCAAGGGAATCATCGTCAATATCCCCAAGGGTGGGGATCCTACGGATCCTGACAACTGGAGGGATATCTCGATTATTAGTTGCCTTGGTAAGCTGTATCTGTCCTTATTAGCTACTCGTCTAACGCTCTTCGTGGATGGCCCGGATAAGCTACGTCCAGAGCAGGGAGGCTTCCGCCCGGGGCGTCGCACTACGGATCAGGTCTTTACCCTTTGGCAGAGGTTGAAGGGGCGTCAGCAGCAGAAGCGGGAGTCGTATGTCCTGTTCGTCGATCTACGCAAGGCTTTCCCGTCTGTTTGGAGAGATGGTCTATTTGAGAGGCTCTGGAAGCTGGGTGTAAGGGGCAAGTTCTGGCGCACGCTACGCAGGTGCTACGAGCAGACTTCGTCGCAAGTGCTAGTTGATGGAGCACTCACCCCCGAAGTACTGGAGGGTGTAGGCGTCCAACAGGGTTCCCCTCTCTCTCCCACACTCTTCAACGTCTTTATGGATGAGCTGTGTGATCGGCTGGCGAGTGCCCTCAAGATCACGGATGTGAAGCGGCTGAACGACATCAAGGCACTTCTATACGCGGACGACGTGGCCCTTATCGCTCACAGTCGCACCGAGCTCCAGAAGATGGTCAATGTTGTGGCCAAGTTCGCGGAAGATTACAGGCTGGAAGTCAACTTGAAGCCCGGCAAGACGGAAATCATGCCCATTTACACGTCGAGCAAGGCGAAACGACCAAGTATCAGGGAGCGAGGTGAGCCCGTGGTGTGGTTTCGCGGCCAGAAGCTTTGTGTCACCAGTCAGTACAAGTACCTGGGAGTGGTTATCACCGACGACCTGAAGTGGAAGGAGCAGGCCCTGCGGGCTACGCGTGTCACTGAAGTCGCCACCGCAGGTTGGTACTCTTTGTGGTGTGCAGGTGAGATACAAGCTAGGTATCGTCTCATGTGCTGGAATCAACTTGTGGGGGCCAAGCTGAAGTACGCCTTCGATGTCTGGCGTGCCCCCGTATCGCAGCTCACCAAGCTGGAGGCAGCAATGCTGCGCCCCATGAGGATGATTCTCGGCATCAGCCCTAAGACAAGCAAGTGGATTACACTCTTTCTGGCGCGCTCTTTGAGTGCGGAGCGTTTGCGGCGGGCGGCGCAACTGAAGTTCTATGGACGGCTGCGTGTTCTACCGGAGAAGCGATTTCCTGTCATCGCATCTCAAGTCAAATCCGACTGGACTGCGGAGGCCGAAGGCGCTATCAGGGACTCAATGGATCTACAACAAGGGCTTCAGGAGCTCCTAAATAGCTCAGAGAAGGACCTCGAGGGTTGGTTTTTGACTGTGGACAAGTGGGCCCTTCAGCAGGACGTCAAGATGGTGCAGCAACTGATGTGGGACAAGCGAGAGGCAGGCAGCGATCTTACTGATGGCCTGCGAGTCATCCTAAGACAAGTCTTTGGAACTAAGGAGTTCCCAAGATGGGTAGCCCTTGATGATGCGCATTATAATCTGCTTCGGAGAAGGTTGCTCAGCTGCAACAACCGCCTTCGGTTGTACCGCAGCAAGTTGGTCAGTGGCATGTCCCCTCGCTGCTTCTGTTGTCATGATGATGTCAATGAGTCCCTTGCGCACTTCTTATGGGATTGCCCCATGCATGAGGGGAGACGTAAGCAGCTGTTGCTGAGTATGCAGAGGCTCGGTGGCATGGCTGTGGGGGCTGCTGAGGGGGATGGAGGGAGTGAGGAGGGTGGTGAGGTCGTAGGCGGTGAGGTTGTGGTGGAGGATGTGTTGCTTGGGCGGGAGCGGGAGGGCTCTGTGCGGCAGGGTTGGGATGATATGTCGCCTGTGGATCAATCACGATTGTTTTGTAAGTTTTTTCAGGGGAAGTCGCGCTTCCGCAGTAACTTTAGGCTTGCTGCGTTGTTAGGGGTTACAGCGTTGCGTCCCCCTCCAAAGTTGGATGTGTTGTTTGGATCATATGTGTCTGAGTGTTGGTCTGCTAGGGAGGGTAAAAGGGAGGAGCTTGGGGTGGAGGATGGGGGCGAGGAGGTGATTGACCTCACTGAGGTTCCATCAGCTTCTGTCCCACCCTCTCCCCCAAGTGACGTTGATGTTGCGCGGCGCGGCCGTCCGCGCAGAGTGGACGTCCTGGCTAGAGAGAGGGGTTCGGGAGCGCAGCGTAGTGTCTCGGAGTTCTTCTCTTCAGCTAACACCCTCGCATCTAGCTCTTCATGCACTTCACAGCCCCCATCTGCCCCTGCTGTTGCTGTTGCTGCTATGTATGTTTGGTGTTCTGACAATGCGTTGGGATCGGCTGACCCCGGTGACCCAATGGAGGCACATGTCCAGGATCTGGATCTGATGCTATAGTCTGAGGAAGCCTATTATTATTATTATTATTATTATTATTATTATTATTGGACACCGTGATAGCCCAGTGGTCAAGTTCTACCATCTGATGGTTAGAGTCACTCTTCCCTCCCCAACATACTCACTGTAGTCCCTGTTGGGTCGAGGGATGGAGGCGCATGGCCCTCGGGCTCAGCCATGACAGATCAATATATATTATTATTATTATTATTATTATTATTATTATTATTATTATTATCATTATCATTATTATCATTATTATTATTATTATTATTATTATTATTATTATTATTATTATTATTATTATTATTATGGAGGGGTGCACAGTATGGCACCCCACGGGAAGAGGAGGTGGTTGGGCCTCTTCCCACTGGTTTCGAGGCTATGTCGTTGTGTTGGCTCCGAGGCTATGTTGTTGTGTTGGTTCCGAGGCTATGTTGTTGTGTTGGTTCCGAGGCTCTGTTGTTGTGTGGGTTCCGAGGCTATGTCAATGTGGGTTCCGAGGCTATGTTGTTGTGTTGGTTCGGAGGCCATGTCGTTGTGTTGTTTTTTATAAGACACACACCACGTGGGATCAAAGGGGTATTTACATTCCGCGATCTAGGGGTGGTGACGGGTTTCGAGGCGTCCCAGATACTTACCACAAAACGTCCTCATGCGCTGGCAGACCGCATGAAATGTCTGCTACCCCTTTGAGTACCTCCATGCGGGACCTACCCAGTCTCGTGGAGCTCTCACGCGGGGAAGATCAATCATTTGTAGTTGATTTCCTGCAAGGTACCTGACACTGTGCGGGTAGTAGGGACTTCCTTTTGGGGCCTTCTATGCAGGATGGTTAGAGTCACTCTTCCCTCCCCAACATACTCACTGTAGTCCCTGTTGGGTCGAGGGATGGAGGCGCATGGCCCTCGGGCTCAGCCATGACAGATCAATATTTATTATTATTATTATTATTATTATTATTATTAGGGAGTACATAGGCCATCGGTCCTTTCCATGGGCTGATTGGTATAAAGCTCCTAGAGTAATGTTCTATGCCGTCACTTCCTTTATTCCACCGATTGGTGTGGAGACTTTCCTTATGGAATGGAGGACTGGATGCACATGGCCTTTTGGCTCAGCAATTGGCAGGAGATACACTATTATTATTATTATTATTATTAGTATTATTATCATTATCATTAGGGGGTACATAGGCCATCGGTCCCTTTCCATGGGCTGATTGGTATAAAGCTCCTAGAGTAATGTTCTATGCCGTCACTTCCTTTATTCCACCGATTGGTGTGGAGACTTTCCTTATGGAATGGAGGATTGGATGCACATGGTCTTTTGGCTCAGCAATTGGCAGACGATACCATTATCATTATCATTATTATTATTATTATTATTATTATTATTATTATTATTATTATTATTATTATTATTATTATTGTGGACACCGTGATAGCCCAGTGGTCAAGTTCTACCATCTGGGCCCTGTCGCCAGTTCGATTCCCGTCGGTGCCACCAGTGTTTTCATTGAACATACCGCTCCGTCTGGACCAGTATTTTCATTGAACATACCGGTCCGTCTGGAAGTGTTGGAACTGCCCTTGCGGGGGTGTCATTAGAGCTTATCGTCAATTCTTCGTACTCCCCTCACGGGTGAGACGATGGAGGCGCATGTGCAGAAATGCATCAGCCATTGACAGAGAAGCACTATTATTATTATTATTATTATTATTATTATGGCACCGCGATAGCCCAGTGGTTAAGGTCTACCATCTGGGACCTGTCGCCAGTTCGATTCCCGTCGGGGCCAGTATTTTCAAAGGATATTTTCTTTGAAAGTAGTGGTCTGTCTGGAAGGCTTGGAGCTGCCTTGCGGGGGTGTCAGTAGAGCCTATCGTCAAATGTTCGTACTCCCCTCGCGGGTGAGACGATGGAGGCACATGTGCAGAAATGCATTCGCCATTGACTGAGAAGCACTATTATTATCATTATTATTATTATTATCATTATTATCATTATTATTATTATTATTATTATGGACACCGTGATAGCCCAGTGGTCAAGTTCTACCATCTGGGCCCTGTCGCCAGTTCGATTCCCGTCGGTGCCACCAGTATTTTCATTGAACATACCGGTCTATTTCTGGACCAGTATTTTCATTGAACATACCGGCCCGTCTGGAAGTGTTGGAACTGCCCTTGCGGGGGTGTCATTAGAGCTTATCGTCAATTCTTCGTACTCCCCTCACGGGTGAGACGATGGAGGCGCATGTGCAGAAATGCATCAGCCATTGACAGAGAAGCACTATTATTATTATTATTATCATTATTATTACTGTCATTATTATTACGGTCGTTTTCAATTGCTTCTATTACTTGGTTTATGATTTTATTCTATGTTTTTCATATTTATGATTAGTTAGGCGATTTGTTTGTTTGGGCGCTCGCGCGGGATATGTGTGTGGAAAGCAGTATATATTGGCAGGTCATCAGAGAGGGGAAGGGGGATGGTAGCTGCAGTTGCTGCTGTGTTTATGTTTGTGATGATTATGTCAAGCAGAGTTGCAGTGTCGGTATGATATGAGTCATGCCTGATAGGTGTGGTGATTGTCGAGCGCAGGTTATGCTCGATCATGAACTTATAGAACTCATGCGATGGTGTGATATCGGAGGAGTTCATAGTTCATGTCACCTACTATTGTGACTGTGGATGTTGGTGTTTTACTAAGTATCTTGTTTATTGTGTCATGTAGGCAGGTAATGAAGTTAGTGTCAGGCTTAGGGCGTCTGTACATGCTGGTTATAGTATGGATTGATTTATTTTTTTTGCTTATCAGCATGTAGCTGCAAGGCGATTGTATGTGTGTTAGATATTTTCGTAATAGGGAGGAAGGTAGCATGTATGTTAGGTTTATAGTAAAGGGAGACATCTATTGCATGGTAGGCAAGGTATGTTGGTATAGGATAAAGGTTATTATTAGTATCTTGTTCTAGGAAATTATCAGTAAGGACTATTATGTCAGGGGTAAAGCTATCGATATGTAGGGTCTCTAGGTGGGCCAGGAGAAATTGATGTTTATGTGGTAGAGAGAGGATGTTGGTATGATATAGTGTGAAAGAATGAGTAAACAGGGATTTAGTATGCGGGGGGAGGAGGAGGTGTTCATGAGTGAGCTCTATCGCGAGGGTCTGGGGCTTACTCATTAGAATTCCGGGCTAAATGGCGCAGTCCATTAGGGAGTGGCTAGGGGCGGTTCATACTGGTACTCGTACTGGGTAGCGGTTGGTTGCGCATTTGCAGCAGGGGCCTCGCTCGCGTTACCCTTAATGTTTTCGCTTGCGCTAGGCACAGAGTCAGTGGCAGTGTCCATGTGCTTGTCCTTGCCTTCCCTTTCCCACCATTGCTCTCGGAAGTGGCGCACGTTGCCTCTGTTGTAAATAGTGTACGTTGTCTCGGGGTTCGTGTCACGTCTCTTCATGTACACTATGCCATTTCTTCTTCTTCCTCTTCTTCTTCTTCTTCTTCTTCTTCTTCTTCTTCTTCTTCTTCTTCTTCGTGTGGAGTGTAGTGATTTATATATTTCGAGTCCAGCCCTGCGAGCTTGGTTAATTAATAAGTTTCTTAAGTTCAATTGGGTTAGTTTGGTTATGTGGAAGATATTGTCGGGCAATGTGTTGTAGATCTTAGCATTAGTTTGCGTGAAGTGCGGGTCGTTTCTGTCTATGTATAGTTTGCGTTTAAGAGAGTATCTGGTTCGGTGGGTATGCGTGTTGTTAGTACTAGCGTACTTATTATCATACATGGGTTGATGTTTTATTTTTGTTGAATGTATATATGGATGTGCTTCAATGCAAACTCTATAAGTATAAAGGTTATAGAGGTCTAGGAGTTGTAGTTTATGCAGTAAAGGTGCAGTATGGGAGCGCGGAGCTTCTTGTAATAATAGGCGTTTTTGGGTATACATGGAAGTAGTAAAGTTGTTTTAAGGTATGGGTAGGTAGCAACTTATTAGCATAAGCTAGGATCTGAACCATAGCGTAGATTTTGGCAATAACGTTGTGGATTTGTTGGTGGTATTTAATGCTTCGATGTAGGACAATACCAAGAAGCTTAGCCTGTTGGCATTGCTCGACCTCCTGGCTTTTTATTGCGAGGTGAATGTTGAAAGGATGCTTATGGAAAATCGTGTATTGTGTCTTGGCTGGGTTGGGGACAAGGTCATTCATAGAAATAATTGATAAGGCGGTCTATGGTGTGTTGCGCGCTTGTTTGCAGCGCTGCGCTGGTTTTGGCTGTGAACACCAGCGTGGTTCGTCAGCGTATGTATAGACTGTGCCATTTGCGATGTGTCGAGTGATATAATTGTTGTATAGGAGGAAAAGGGTAGTAGATAGTGTGCTGCCTTGTAGGGATTCCATGTGTTATCGTTCGCGATTGCGAGCGTGCATATTGAGTATGGACCTATTGCGTTCTATTAGTAAAGTAAGATGCAATAAAGCCAGGGTATTATCGCAGAAGTTAAAGTTATGTTTGAGTTTATGTAATAGTTTATCGTGCGCAACAGTATCGTAGGCTTTGGAGAGGTCTACGTAGAGAGCGAGGAAATGTCATGGGCATTCTTATTTTGTTAATGATTGTTTGTATAGTCATAGTCGTGGATGAGTTAGGTCGGAAAGCGTATTGGGTATGTGATATAATATTATGGTGGAGGTGTGTCATGTTGCTTATTTGTAATGGTGTAAAAAAATTTAGCAATAATAGGTAATAGGGAGATCGGGCGGTAGTTACTAGGTCTGCTGCTGTCTTTATTTTTATAGGTTTCTATGACCTTGGTTAGTTTTGGCGCGTCGCGGTATTGCTTGTTGTCTACGCTTGATTAAATAGCTTTGTGACGATAGGTGCAAGTTAGTCCCGCATATCCTGCAGCA
>WBZZ01004246.1:65000-127500 GCA_019918135.1 Paulinella micropora | reverse complement strand
ATTAGGGAGTACATAGGCCATCGGTCCTTTCCATGGGCTGATTGGTATAAAGCTCCTAGAGTAATGTTCTATGCCGTCACTTCCTTTATTCCACCGATTGGTGTGGAGACTTTCCTTATGGAATGGAGGACTGGATGCACATGGCCTTTTGGCTCAGCAATTGGCAGGAGATACACTATTATTATTATTAAATGGAGGCACATGTCAGGATCTGGATCTGATGCCATAGTCTGAGGAAGCCTGTTATTATTATTATTATTATTATTATTACTATTATTATTATTATTATTATTATTATTATTATTATTATTATTGTTATATTATTATTATTATTAGTCGGGGGTAGTGATTCGCTAGTTTTTAACTTTTACGCCGACTGTCACGAAGTGATCATTCAGCGCATTACCTATGTCGAGGCGTTAGTGTAGGTTATTATCATAATGTTGATGCTTTCATTTGCTCCTTAGGTCTAGTCTTCTTTCATTCATTAGTTTAGTCATATATTCTTTTTTCCTTGGCTTTATTATTTTGTTGAGCTTATTTTTGTAACGTTATGAGTGGTTATATTAGTTTCGGTAGGGTTATTTACTCGCTTTTTATGTAGGTGCTTCTGTTTCATTATTACCTTCTATATGGCAGTTGTGCACCAAGGTTTTCTGTGCTGCTTGCGGGGTTTGGTTTCATGCTTTTCAATCATTTTAGTTATGGTTGTCTGCGGGTGGTGCAGCTGCGAATTGGTGCTGTCTATCAGTTTACTACTGTTATTATCATCATTCTTATTATTACTATTATTATTATTATTATTATTATTGGACACCGTGATAGCCCAGTGGTCAAGTTCTACCATTTGGGCCCTGTCGCCAGTTCGATTCCCGTCGGTGCCACCAGTATTTTCATTGAACATACCGGTCCGTCTGGACCAGTATTTTCATTGAACATACCGGTCCGTCTGGAAGTGTCGGAACTGCCCGTGCGGGGGTGTCATTAGAGCCTATCGTCAATTCTTCGTACTCCCCTCACGGGTGAGACGATGGAGGCGCATGTGCAGAAATGCATCAGCCATTGACAGAGAAGCACTATTATTATTATTATTATTATTATTATTATTATTATTATTATTATTATTATTATTATTATTATTATATTGGACACCGTGATAGCCCAGTGGTCAAGTTCTACCATCTGGGCCCTGTCGCCAGTTCGATTCCCGTCGGTGCCACCAGTATTTTCATTGAACATACCGGTCCGTCTGGAAGTGTTGGAACTGCCCTTGCGGGGGTGTCATTAGAGCCTATCGTCAATTCTTCGTACTCCCCTCACGGGTGAGACGATGGAGGCGCATGTGCAGAAATGCATCAGCCATTGACAGAGAAGCACTATTATTATTATTATTATTATTATTATTATTATTATTAGGGAGTACATAGGCCATCGGTCCTTTCCATGGGCTGATTGGTATAAAGCTCCTAGAGTAATGTTCTATGCCGTCACTTCCTTTATTCCACCGATTGGTGTGGAGACTTTCCTTATGGAATGGAGGACTGGATGCACATGGCCTTTTGGCTCAGCAATTGGCAGGAGATACACTATTATTATTATTATTATTATTATTGTTATTATTATTATTATTATTGTTATTATTATTCAGCCCAAGGCCCTTACGGCGTTAAACTGTAATTCCGATCCATAACCATTTGGTGGTATACTGGGGGGGAAGATCTTTGAGGCCTCATAAAATAGAAGATCTTTAACTCCGCCATGCTGTTTGGTAGCCCAGGACCCAGTTGTCTGCCAAATTGTTATGGATGGGGTTTTGAGGCAGTTCTAGCCGCCATGCTTGTTGTAGGCACTTGCACATTCGGCGACGTTTTGCAAGAGGTTACTGGAACTGCGGAGTAACCTCGGCTTAGTGCGATCTTGCCCTCAGGAGCTCCACCGGTGGCCTTGCTTACCAGTCGAGAGACTGGCCAGCAAAAGGGGGTTGGAGGACCTCGAACAAGGGTATCGGAGTCTTATGTCCGGACACGGGTCGTACCATGCAGCTGCATCAGTACACCTTAGAAAAACACTATTATTATTATTATTATTATTATTATTATTATTATTATTATCATCATCATCATCATCGTTATTATTATTATTATTATTATTATTATTATTATTATTATTATTATTATTATTATTATTCAGCCCAATGGCCTCAAGGCGTTAAACTGTGACGCCAACTCATAACCCTTTGGTGGTAGATGCTGGGGAGGAGGGTCGTTGCGCGCGTAAAAGATCTTAAACTCCGCATATGCTGGTTGATAGCCCAGGACCCAGCAGACACCAGATTGTTATGGGTGGGGTTTCGAGGCAGCTCTAGCAACCGCGCTTGGTGTATGCACTTGCACATTCGGTGACGTCTTGCAAGAGGTTGCTGGGACTGCGGAATAACCTCGGCTTAGTGCAGTCTTGCCCTCAGGAGCTCCATCGGTGGCCCTGATCATCAGGCGAGAGACTGACACGGGGGGGTGGAGGACCTCGAACAAGGGTATTGGAGGCTTATGTCCGTTGAGGATATGCCATTAGCTGCATCAGTACGCCTCAGATATAGTATTATTATTATTATTATTATTATTATTATTATTATTATCTTGTTCGATTACATCTATTATTTGTCGTATGATGTTGTCTTTATCTTTTTCACATGTATGATTAGTCAGTCTTTTATGCTTGCTCGGACGCTCTCGTGGGGATATGTGTATGGAAAACAGTATAGGCAGGTAAGTGATCAGAGATATTTAGAGGTATAGTACCAGCAGTCGCTGCTGTTTGGATATTAGTAATAATTATATTAAGGAGGGTCACAGTTTCAATATGGTAGGGATCATATCTGGTAGGTGTGGTTATCGTCGATCGTAGATTATGCTCGACCATGAACCTATAAAACTCATGCGATGGTTTAAGATCAAGGAGGTTATAGTTCATGTCACTTGTGATTGTAGTTGTGGGTTTTTTGTCAAGTATTTGGTTACAGTGCCGTGCAGGCAAGTAATGAAGGCGATGTCAGGTTTAGGTCGCCTGTACATGCTGATTATGGTATGGATTGGTTTATTTTTATGTTTTTCAGCATGTAGTTGCATGATGATGTTGTGTGTATTAGAGGATTTAGTGATAGGAAGAAAGGTAGCATAAATCTTAGGCTTATAGTAGACAAGAGACATCTATTTCGTGATATGCAAGGTAAGTTGGTATGGGGTAGAGATTATCATTGGTGTCCTGCTCAAGGCAGTTATCAGTGAGAGTGATCATATCAGGGCTAATCTTGCTCTCAGCATGGATAGTTTCTAAGTGAGCCAGGAGGAATTGATGTTTGTGTGGAAGGGAGAGGATGTTGGTATGATATAATGTGAAGGCGTGGGTAAAGAGGAGGTAGTATAAGGGGGGGTGTGGGGGGGGTGTTCCATGGGTTTGTTCTGCTGCGAGAGGGTGTAGCTTACTCATTAGGACGACGGGTCCTGCCAGCTAAGGGTGGCCGAGGGGGGGTCCATCGAGTATTCAGTCTGTTGGGCAGTGTCTGGGGCAGGTGGTGTTTGCGCATTCGGGTCAGTGGCCTCATCCGCGCTAGTTGCAGTGTCCGTGGAAGTGTCCATGGGCTTGCTCTTCTTTGCCTCCTCCTCCTCCTCCCACTTTTCCCGGAAGTGCAGCAGGTAGCCCCGGTTGTAGATAATCCACACAGTTTCCGGGTAGGTGTCGCGTCTCTTGGTATAGACGGTGCCGTTCTTCGTCCAAACATAATTGATTTTGTTCGGGTAGTCTCGGCGTAGTTGCTTTGATAGATAGATAGATAGATAGATAGATAGATAGATAGATGGATAGTGTTTATCTAGGAGCATCGCATAGCCAAAAGGCCATAGGCGTCTTACCAGGAGGCATCCTCGGCTCAGGCCTGCCTTCGCCTTCCTCTCTCCTTAGCGGGGTGATCCACTTACCAAGCACAAAGTGCTGGCAAGTACCTTTTATGGGAGAACTCAAGGGAAACACCCACCGCCACAGCTAACCCATGGTGCAGCCTTGCGAGGCAGCCCACTGGCATTTTGTGTAGTTGGTCTTCATCGCCAATATTCCGCCCCCTCGACCAATTTTTCTTACATCGAGGGAGGGACGCCCTCTGGGGATAGATAGATAGATAGATAGATAGATAGATAGATAGATAGATAGATAGATAGATAGATAGATAGATAGATAGATAGGGAGGTAGGTAGATAGGTAGGTAGGTAGGTAGGTAGATAGATAGATAGATAGATAGATAGATAGATAGATAGATAGATAGATAGATAGATAGATAGATAGATAGATAGATAGATATTTTTGGTCTATCAGCTCTGCATATCCGAAGACATAGGCATCCATTCCACCCCGCCGCCAATCAGCGACTGGGTAGCGAGCTGGGAATGGGCACTAGGCCCCGAATTTGTGCAGTCTGACGGTTCTACGCGATAGATGAGATATCGACTAATGTCAGAAAAAAGGAGCTTCTGATTTCGTCAACCAAGGAAGTCTGTGAAAAGTATTGACCCGATGCCCAGCTAAGCCGTGATGTTTGCACGGAAGGGACTGATACAGGCGATACCAAAGCTCCCTAGTACCAGGCGGGGCCAGGGCTCGTTCCATAAGCGCCCCTTGCAGAACGAGCTCCCACCTCCATTACAGAGGGCCCAGTAAGCAGATGGAGTTTCGAGACTGTTCGACAGTCTAGTATAAACCGACAGAGCACTGTGGGTTTTATTCCGGGCTCAACAAGCGGGAAGGGCACCCTGAGGGAACAGGATTGTGCTTCCCGTCGCTATTTCGGCATGTGACTTATAGGCGTATGGCTAGGCACACATAAGGCACCCCACCACGGGCCCAGCACACCCACACCATCCCCTAATTCTCTGTCTGTCGACAGATGGCACCCATTTCAAAACATCAAGCCCAAGGGAGAGAGATAGATAGATAGATAGATAGATAGATAGATAGATAGATAGATAGATAGATAGATAGATAGATAGATATGTTTGTTCTATCAGCTGTGCATATCCGAAGACATAGGCATCCATTCCAACCCCGCCGCCCATCGGCGACTGGGTAGCGGGCTGGAGACGGGCACGTAGCCGATAGATAGATAGATGAAATATCGACTCATGTCAGAAAAAAGGAGCTTCTGATTTCGTCAACCAGGAAGTCTGTGGGTAAAGTATTAACCCGATGCCCAGCTAAGCCGTGATGTTTGCACGGAAGGGACTGATACAGGCAATACCAAAGCTCCCTAGTACCAGGCGGGGCCAGGGCTCGTTCCATAAAGCGCCCCTTGCAGAACGAGCTCCCACCTCCATTACAGAGGGCCCAGTAAGCAGATGGAGTTTCGAGACTGTTCGACAGTCTAGTATAAACCGACAGAGCACTGTGGGTTTTATTCCGGGCTCAACAAGCGAGAAAGGGCACCCTGAGGGAACAGGATTGTGCTTCCCGTCGCTATTTCGGCATGTGACTTATAGGCGTATGGCTAGGCACACATAAGGCACCCCACCACGGGCCCAGCACACTCACACCATCCCCTAATTCTCTGTCTGTCGACAGATGGCACCCATTTCAAAAAATCAAGCCCAAGAGAGGGTCAGTGACACCTCAAGTGGCCTTGGTTCATTCCGTAGAGTAAGTGATAAGATCAACTGATGAAATATCGACTAATGTCAGAAAAAAGGAGCTTCTGATTTCGTCAACCAGGAAGTCTGTGGGTAAAGTATTAACCCGATGCCCAGCTAAGCCGTGATGTTTGCACGGAAGGGACTGATACAGGCAATACCAAAGCTCCCTAGTACCAGGCGGGGCCAGGGCTCGTTCCATAAAGCGCCCCTTGCAGAACGAGCTCCCACCTCCATTACAGAGGGCCCAGTAAGCAGAAGATAGATAGATAGATAGATAGATAGATAGATAGATAGATAGATAGATAGATAGATAGATAGATAGATAGATAGATAGATAGATAGATAGGTATATATATATATTTATATGTATATATATACATATATATGTAATAGAGAGAGAAAGAGAGAGAGAGAGATTTAGCAGAAATAATGGGAAGTAGGAGATCGTTGAAAAGGAAGGAGGGAGTATATGTCTGTAAACATTTTACGTGTTTATGTATCTGAGATATGAAACAGGTTGTAGAATTCATACCTTTGTCGATATTCTTTTGCCCTTTTCTCTTTCTCTCGCTTTTCTTTGTTTTTCTCGTGTCGGTTCTCCTTCGCCTCGTTTCCATCCCTTTTCTTCCTTTTCTGGTTCTATTTTCGTGTGTCACAACTTTTTTTGTTTCGCTTAGTGGGAAAGGGGACTACGCTGTCTGCACAAGGCAGTGATGCTTGGTTGGGTGAAAGCGAAGGCTTCCACCAATGCTTTCCAAGCCATGCCCTCCGAAGTCACTATCGGGAACAAGGTCGTCAAGGTGGGGAAGAAGCTCGGGGAAGGAAGCTATGCGTTAGTGTACGAAGTCAGGTATGTATATGTGTATATATGCGTATACGTATGTATGTATGTATATATGTATATATGTATGTATGTATGTATGTATGTATGTATGTATGTATTATGTACGTATTCTGTATGTAGGTACATATGTATGTATACATGTATGTATGTATGATGTGCAGAGACAGCTTCGGCACGCGCTACGCCTTAAAGCAACTCATCGCGCGCACCAAGGAACAGCAGACGCAAGCAGAGAACGAGGTTTACTCCTTTCCTACGCTCAGTCCACTATGAAATGAAACGCCAAACAATTCAAAGCTGCAGCGCACCCTATCAAGATTTAATTTTGAATTTTTTGAATCTTGTGGGACCTGAGTGGCAGCGACTGGCAGAGTTTGAAGAATAGAGTATTGATGTATCCAACGAAACACATGTTTGGACGGAGAGTTGCACTGTTGGACTGGGTGCAGATTCGCTACTTGAGTTCCTGCAGCAAGCGCCAGTGTCAGAACGTGATCGGCTTCTTCGGCAGCAGCACGCAACGCCTGCCCAACGACGCCACCGAGTACAACTTCCTGCTCGAGTTCGCGCCAGACAGCCTGTGGGGACAGATGCAGGCCGTCAAGAATGCAGGTAGTATACTCTGCGCTAGGGCATGCGACTAGCTCAACACTATCGTCGAGTTCGCATTCACATCGACCTACCCGGCCCAAGTCACGCACTAGAGACTTAGGGCGCTTGGTAGGCTTTGCGGCATAACAGAACCTCTTTTGAAAGAGACTGACAAGCTTGATAGGTAACAGTAAACATATGCTGAGGCTCACGCTGCTGATTGTCCTGTTGTATGCAGCAGCTTCTCCTGGTATATGTGTATCTGTTGTACGTGGATGCGTGGAGTTTCTTCACTCCATATGAATCGCGGAATGCATTATGCGATTGAGAAATCTTAGCTTTCCTAAGCTTAATTACAGTCTATAAGGCTAAGGGGTTCGATCCTAAGTCTTTACTAAGCTAGGTGCTGTTGCTGTGGCAGACACACCGATTTACCAGCCCGAACCCCCCGCGAAGGCGGGACCATGGTCAGAGAAGCACGTCTTCGAGGTGCGAACTCGCGTTGAGATAATATCACACTTGTTTCCCTCCCTTCACCTTCTCCTCTTGCTCCTCACTTTTTCTTTTTCTTTTTCTTTCGCTTTTTTGCTAGTCAGTCTTTCCTTCTTTCTTCTCCCCTGCCTCCCCTTCCTACCGTTCTTGTTTCAACCTTACAGCTCCCACCTTGCTTCTCTTTTTTGTTTGTGCGGTCTATCGGTCCTCCATGTGTCTTATGTTTCTCTGTCTGTCTGCGGTGAGGCGTTGAAAATCGTTGACCCCCCCCCCCCCCCCACCACCACCACCACCACGCACAAACACACGCACACACAAATTCCGCTCTTCCTTGGTTTTGAAATCAAGATGAAAATTCACAAGTGAAGATAGTGCGAAGCTCAAGTGCGGTGCGGGTGTGCTGTGTGCCAGATCTTTTTTCAGATCTGCACGGGCTTGAACGCGCTGCACAGTCTCAGGTTGCCCACTGCTTTATGCCTCAAAACGCAGTAAAAGCGATGCCGCAGAGTTGCTGGTTGTGTGCTGCTGCGAGACTGACTCGAAATGCTGCGAATTCAATTCAATTTACGTGGTGGTATTCGTGTGTATATGCAGCCTGTGCGTATTGGTGGGTGAACCTGTGGAATGTCCTTGTATGTGTGTGCGTGTGCGTCTGGCGTTCGTGCTTTAGGCTTGCGAGGAGGATGCCTGCGAGGATTTTAACAATTAGTGGGGATGCCTTTGTGTTTCTGGTGGGTATTCGCTTAACCTTGTGTGTGTGTTTGTGGTCTTGCCTTGCCAGTCCGAAAGTCAGCCACCGCGACCTCAAGATTGAAAACGTGCTGGTGTCCGCCAAGGGCCAGTACGTTCTTTGCGATTTTGGCAGGTCCCCTCACTCCATAGCACTTCTACAGCTCTTTTGCCCCGTCTTCCCACCCTCTCCCCACCACCTTTCTCTCGTTGGTGCTTTGTTTCCGTCCTGCGTTCATGCGTGTACTTTGTGGATATGTCTGCCTGTGTGTTTTTACGTGTGGTCTTTGTGTGTTTTTGTGTTTTTGCGGGTATGCGTTTGCCTTTTTGTTCGGTATGTGTGTGTGTGTGTTTGTTGTAATATTCGTTTAAGCGTAACCCCACCAATCGTGTTCATTTGTGTGCTTAGTTGTACTGAAAGAGATCAGATTTACCAGACACCCAGTGAAATCCTGAAAGAGCAAGAGAACATACACGCCTTCTCCACTCCCAATATGCGCGCACCAGAAATGGTCTCTTTTCTTTCTTCTATCTCTCTCACTCAATATTGCACTCCTAGGCTATTATCTGTTGTCAAACTGTCTGCCTGCTACTTGCGAACAATTTGCTGACAAATTTTTTCACACGCGGTTGTAGGTCGATTTGTACCAACGGAGACGTCTCAACCACAAGAGCGATATTTGGGCCTTGGGGTGCATTCTTTATATGCTGGCTTTCTTTCGCCACCCTTTCATGGAAGGAAACCTGCAAATCTTGCAAGGCCTCGCTTCTCTCTGTTCCTTCCTTTTCGTCTTCTCGCATACGCAGATACACAGTACTCTGGATGCTTTTTATCTATATCTTTTGTCAATATGGGTATGTTTGCTGTGTGATTGTGGCAACTTTCGTGAAATGCATTGAATTTCGCCCACCCTCCCCCTTTCCCCCCTCCCCCCCCCCCCCATTACACACACTCCCTCTTTCCTTCGCAAGTTCTTTTTTTTTTTTTTTTTTTTTTTTTTCATTTTGCCTTTTGTCTCTTTGTTTCTCTCCCGTCCGTACTGCTGTGCTAGGCAAGTATGTCTTGCCCGATCGGCACGGCTTCTCCAACTACTTCCTCAAGTGCTTGGCGGCCCTGCTGCAGACGGATCCTGAGCGGCGGCCTGGGCTGGACCGGCTGCTGCCCGTGCTGCAACAGTGGCGGACCTTCCTGCACGGCAGCGGTGCCGACCTGACGCTCCCTGCCGGCGCCACCCCGCCCTCCACCCCGCTCAAAGCTTCCATTGCCGCATCCTCCTCCGCATCCTCCTCCGCCTCCTCCTGCGCATCCTCTTCCGCATCCTCGTCCGCATCCGCCAGCAAAAAGCCGCAGAGCCCGCTGACGGAGGAGGACCGCATGCTGAGCAAGCTGAGTTTGCAGCCGGGCGAGTTGGGCATGGACCAGACTGTGGCGCAGAAATTGTGGCACAGCTTCGACCAGGACCGCTCGGGCTACCTGGAGAAGGAAGAGGCCTGGAAGTTGCTGAAGCGCTACTGCCGGCTGCAGGGACTGCCTGCCGAGGCCGTCAAGCCAAAGATCCGCTCCCTCTTCCTAGCTTTCGACAAAAATAAAGATGGCAAGATCTCGGTGAGTGAATTCCTGGGGTACGAAAACGCTGAAGCAAAACTGGACGTCGGAAAAATGCTGAAGATAGGTCGCACCAGTAGCCAAGCACAACGAAAAAGTTACTCAAATCCGGACACGTGTCTGGTGGATAACTGTAATCGCTTAGTGACAATTCTTGATGCATCTTGGACTTTCTAAGCTCGCGCAGAAGCAGTTTTGAATGTTACTAAATAAATCTCCTAAGATGGCCTTTGTTGCGAGCATATTCTGTGTTTGCCAGGCAAAGGGGAACTGATCGACCGTGTGCACGCGCAGAGGCTCTGGCGCAAGTATTATCTCACCTCTATTTTACGCCTGTTTTTCAAACACTCATATCGTTTGCTCCGTCAGTAAACAGGATGTACTTCGACTTTAGGGGTAGTCCATGCAGGCATGCAGCTTGGTGGCTGTACAGGTACGACAAAGACCGAAACGGCGTGCTGGACAGGAAGGAGGCGGAGGCACTGTTCATGGACTACTGCCGCACCAAGATGTTCACGGAAGCGCAGGCCAAGGCGACCGTGCAGGAGCTTTTCACCCTCTTCGACGTGGACGGCGACGGAGGTGCTCCGTTCTTGTTTGTTTATGCTGATTGCATATCCTCTTCTGCTCGTCTTGCTCTCCTCCGCCTCCGACTTCTTCTTCTTCTTCTTCTTCTTCTTCTTCTTCTTCTGTTGCTGCTGCTGCTGCTGCTGACTGTTTTGGTTGCTGCTGCTGCTGGTTGGTTATTGTGATTGTTATTTTGGTCGTCGTCATTATTGTAATTATTACTGCTGCTTCTGTTGCTATCGTTCATGCTGTTGCACTATTTTTGCAAATAATCGTTGCCACTTGAATGTGCAAGTGGGAAGATCAATCTGCCTTCTTTTGCCATCGCCAGCCGAGTGCCAGCTTTGGCTATCTTTCCAGCTCTTTTTTTTGAATGCATGTGAGCAGAAATCACCTTCGCCGAACTCATGGGCTGGCAAGAAGAGGGTATGTCAGCATGCATGTTGTCATATACGTGCATATGCTAGAATGTGCCTGCGTGGATGGTTTCACGCTCTACTGGGTCATGGTCTGTTGGGGCGCAGAGCACACTTTGCTGTGAAATCCGATCTTCCTTTGTTTTCCAAATGCTTTGTTCATTAACATGAGCGAAGAATTATGTGTGTGTGTGTGTTTCAGTGTATGTGGTATGCAAGTGGAGATTTGTGTTTGCATGTATGTATGCGTTTGCATGTACGTATTATGTATGTTGCTAATTTCAATTTATTATGATGTGTGCATGAACATTCGGAAGTGTTCCTTACATGTAGGAATGGATGTGTGTGTCGCGTGTGTATGGTGTATGTATCCATGCGTAAGTATTCACGCAGTCACCGCAAAAGTTGTAGCTGTAATCATATTCAATACTTGCACAGTATCATCTTTTCTCTCCCCCCCCCCCCCAACACACACACACACGCACCCTTTTTTTTTGTTTTACAGTACACTTTTATTCTTTTCGTTTTTCTTGTTTTACAGTACACTTTCATCCCGTCATCTGTTTGTTCGTTCACTTATTGTATTTTTCTTTTCTTTCCGATGTCTTCTTTCCTGGATTATTTTTCTTTCAACTTTTTATTCCATCTAACCTATGGTTTTGACTTTCAATCGGTGAAGAGTGTTGTTAATATGCGACTGCAAAGTTAGCGTTTTAATTGTATGGATCTGAACAAGCGAAGCGGAATTCAATCGCTTGACTGTCGTCTGAAAATATCCTTTTTACTTATATCCTTTTTTCATACGATGCATCCATACACCTTACAAGTTGCAAGTTTTATATTCGCCACGGTTGCATAGGATGGACTTGCGACACCTGTCGCTTCATGAACGCTAGTGTGGACCTGTTTTGCTTCATGTGTCGTGCAAAACCACCTCCTCCTCCTGCCCCCACAGCAGCAGCAGACTCTGCCGACACCAGCTGGGCAGTCTTTGATGACTTAGACTTTTCTGCCACCCCCGCCGTAAAGCCCGCGGGCGCTGCTGCCACTGACAGCTCCCAGAACGAGGAATGGGACCCGTTTGTTAGCGCATGACCATCATGATGTTCACACATTCATGTATCCAGACTCGTGATCTACAGTACAACGTATACACTGCACTTGATACAATAATTATAAAATAATTCGTCAGAAAAATGATTCGCCAGCCTCTCCGATCATCCAATATAAGAGAGGTGGATCAGGCTTATCCTGGTTTCATGCCTAGGCTAAGCCGCAGTCCAATCCACATTTTGGCTTCCATGGTCGGAGATCGGCAAATTATTTCCCTGGCTAATTATTCAATTATAGTAAATAGTGTTAAAACTATTCGGATTGCGCGGCTTTTTTTGATAAAAACAAGCTCTTCCTTCTTTCACATCTTTTGTTTTTTTTCTGATTTTTATTTTTTATTTCACTCTTTTTAAACTTTTGATTTTTTTTTCTTTTTCTTTTTTTTTTTCTCTCCTTTGTGTACATATTTTATTTACCACTGTTTTTGTATCCTTGCTGTTTTCTCTCTTCCTTTCTTTCCTCATTTCCCCAGTTTTCCTTTCTCTTTCCTCAATTTTAATTTTTTCTTCTTTACGCTTCAATTTTCCATTTTTGTATCTCTTGATACCACTTCCATTTTACTCACCACTTCCCACTTAATCCAACTAGTGGCAAGTATTTTATTAAAATAGTGTCTGTAAATAATAATAATAATAATAATAATAGTGCTTCTCTGTCAATGGCTGATGCAAATCTGCACATGCGCCTCCATCGTCTCACCCGTGAGGGGAGTACGAAGAATTGACGATAGGCTCTAATGACACCCCCGCACGGGCAGTTCCAACACTTCCAGACGGACCGGTATGTTCAATGAAGATACTGGTGGCACCGACGAGAATCGAACTGGCGACAGGGCCCAGATGGTAGAACTTGACCACTGGGCTATCACGGTGATAATAATAATAATAATAATAACAATAATAATCATATATTGCTGTTGACATTCAAGACAACAACAAAAATTAGTTTTTCATTTTTGTGTCAGATTTTCATTTTTGTGACAGTTTTTCATTTTTGTGACAAAAATTCAAATTTTCAAATTTAACGGTAACATTTCGCGAAAATTTACGATATTTTGCGGACGAATATAGCAGTTAATTTGAAAAATTCAAATTTTCACCCAAAATCAAAATTCCAACCAAAACTGAAATTCCAACCAAAACAGAAAAATCAATTTTTTTTGTTGTCTTGAATGTCAACAGCAATACATTGATCTGTCATGGCTGAGCCCGAGGGCCATGCGCCTCCATCCCTCGACCCAACAGTGAGTATGTTGGGGAGTGAAGAGTGACTCTAACCATCCTGCATAGAAGGCCCCAAAAGGAAGTCCCTACTACACGCACAGTGTCGGGTACCTTGCAGGAAATCAACTACAAATGATTGATCTTCCCCGCGTGAGAGCTCCACGAGACTGGGTAGGTCCCGCATGGAGGTACTCAAAGAGGTAGCAGACATTTCATGCGGTCTGCCAGCGCATGAGGACGTTTTGTGGTAAGTATCTGGGACGCCTCGAAACCCGTCACCACCCCTAGATCGCGGAATGTAAATGCCCCTTTGATCCCATGTGGTGTATGTTAATAATAATAATAATAGACTTATCAGTCAATTGGCCTTTGATCCTGTCGGACATGTGCCTCCATTGGTAGCACGGGGCCGTTCGGTGACGCGGCTCCGCTCCAAAGACTCGAATAATAATAATAATAATAATAATAATAATAATAATAATAATAATAATAATAATAATAATAATAATAATAATAATAATAATAATAATAATAATAATAATAATAGTGTATCTCCTGCCAATTGCTGAGCCAAAAGGCCATGTGCATCCAGTCCTCCATTCCATAAGGAAAGTCTCCACACCAATCGGTGGAATAAAGGAAGTGACGACATAGAACATTACTCTAGGAGCTTTATACCAATCAGCCCATGGAAAGGACCGATGGCCTATGTACTCCCTAATAATAATAATAATAATAATAATAATAATAATAATAATAATAATAATAATAATAATAATAATAATAATAATGATAATAATAATAGTGCTTCTCTGTCAATTGCTGATGCAAATCTGCACATGCGCCTCCATCGTCTCACCCGTGAGGGGAGTACGAAGAATTGACGATAGGCTTTAATGACACCCCCGCAAGGGCAGTTCCAACACTTCCAGACTGACCGGTATGTTCAATGAAAATACTGGTGGCACCGACTGGAATCGAACTGGCGACAGGGCCCAGATAAATGGTAGAACTTGACCACTGTGCTATCACTGTGTCCAATAATAATAATAATAATAATAATAATAATAGTGTATCTCCTGCCAATTGCTGAGCCAAAAGGCCATGTGCATCCAGTCCTCCATTCCATAAGGAAAGTCTCCACACCAATCGGTGGAATAAAGGAAGTGACGGCATAGAACATTACTCTAGGAGCTTTATACCAATCAGCCCATGGAAAGGACCGATGGCCTATGTACTCCCTAATAATAATAATAATAATAATAATAATAATAATAATAATAATAATAATAATAATAATAATAATAATAATAAATTGTTAGATAATAGTTTGGTAACTAATATTTTCATGTAATTAACCAGGTTATGTGGTTAGATCGCGTATCAGAACAATTAATGTCAATACAGCTTTGTGAACCGAGTGGTTATATCTGCCCCCACAAAGTGGGTCCAGTTATTGTTCCGTTCTTAATACTTACCATTCATTTCAGTCGTCCGTTACTCTTGGACGAGGTATAATCATCAAAGTCATTCTTCGATACATCGTACATCAATATGTTATGAAGTCTTGAAGCGCCAGAAGCGTAGGAACCCTTGAAGAGTATCTCCAAGAACTGAAGAAAGATGGCCACAACACACGGAGAGACGTTGTCTTGTTCGTTTTTTGTGCCAGAGCAGAACTAATTTCTTTTTACTGTGTGTGGTTGATAGATATCTTGTGAGGCACTGTGCGAGTTGAGCTGAGTCTTAGCGCAGTGACTGGTGGTTCGAGGCAGTCAGAGCTCAGCCTGAGCTAGCCGCCCATCGATGCGTTAAGAGTACGTAGTGGAGCGTTCCGTAAGCAGTGTCTGTGGTTGCCAAGAGTCCAGCTCGCCAGAGCTGCCGGTCACGACTGTTTTCTGCACCCTTCCTCAACCCAACATGCTTGAATTTAATCAGGTTTGGAGTGGCACTGTCGTTCGACAACCACTTAGCACAGACCCGCTCGTTTTTGGCGTTCATCGCACTAATTGGACTTTTCCCTAGCACTGGAGGAAATCCCCATCTCAACAGAACAAGTCGTCAGGACAAGTTGCCTTGCTTCATTGTCGCCGACGTTCTCTCAACAAGTTTCTTGTCAAGTAGCTCGGGTAAGCCTACAGATAAGACATAACATTACCTACCCAATACCCGAAAGTGAAATTATACTTGAAGATCACTCTTCCCAGAAACATCAAAGACTTTAAGACTTACAAAAATACTTTCACAGCTATTCTTAGGTTAGTCAACCCAAAGTTAGTTCATTGCTTAGAGTGAAAGCCAATAGTTTTCCCCAGTCTTGTCAAGACAGAATCTGCACATTCACCAACAATTGTTAAGACTCAGAGACCACAATCTGTCAATGAAGAAAGACAGAAGAGAGAACAAGAGAATAATGATCATGGGGACTGGGAGAAGCGACCCTGACCCTACTGGTTACGACCGCTAGAGGGATGCGACATGCCGGAGCATGTGGTGGTCTACGCCAGCGAGGTCCAGGGGGAGCCCGAGCAACTTCAGGAAGAAGAAATGGAGGTGATAAGGATGATGTTGAATCGTGCGTTAATGGGAAAGGATGGACGGAATGCGACAAGACCGCGAAAGGTCCCGACCCCATGCTGGACTCGGTGGCTGTGTCAGACATGGCGCCACCAAGCTAAAAGGAGTTCATGCAGGGCGTCAAGCGTGAAGTGAAAGAGTTCAGCGCGGTGGGTGGAACCACCAGGATGGACTCCCAAGGGGATTACAAGCTACCTACTCTCCGGGGTGACGGGCGGGATGGAAGCCTACCACTAAAGGAAGTGTGGGTGGGTGAGCACTTGATCGAATTACTCGTGTCCGGACCTAAGATGATGCTCGATGGGTATACGCTGGTGTTGCGAAAGGATTCGCCTTACACCACTAGGTTGGTGGTCCCGGATGTGAAGGAGGAGAAGGATGCAATTCTATACTTCGACACTGAAGACTCTGTGATCCGGTTCCAATCGGGATCGACGGAACAGCAAGCTGCCTTCTGGACCACCAACAAGGCAAGAAAGAAGGAGTGGGATATGGGACTACTCCATCGGATATTTCATGATCCCGCTGCCGCAAAGTTGCAAGCCATAGCACAGGCACATGACGTAAAACTAGTGAACGTCAACAAAGACGTTAGTAAGGAGTGTCCGGAGTGTCCGGCGGGCGGAGCCCAAAAGCCGCCTCATCGCGCGAAGGCGCATGGAACCAGAATGAAGGAGAAGGGTGAAGGCTGGTCGGTGGACACCTCCGCACTGCTGGCAAGACCTCTACTTAACGGAGAGTTATG
Source organism: Paulinella micropora (assembly GCA_019918135.1). Classification (NCBI taxonomy): domain Eukaryota; phylum Cercozoa; class Imbricatea; order Euglyphida; family Paulinellidae; genus Paulinella; species Paulinella micropora. The sequence goes on along the minus strand of WBZZ01004246.1, from coordinate 110,925 downwards.
CCTCATGGCAATGGTAGAGGACACCGTGGGATACACCAACTTGGAGCTTCTCCTGAACGAGGAGATGCAGCGGCAGTCAGTGGTGGCAAGCAAGGTGTTCCGGATGAGCAGGACCCAGACGGGAAACCGGGTTAAACAAATACGGGGAGACGGCGCTTATCAGAGATCACAAGTCTTTAATGACATGATCGAAAGTGTCGGGGTGCGCCCGCGATACGCGGTTAGGAACGATCCCAACAATCAGGCTCTAGTGGAAGTCTCGCAGAAGCATATCTGGGCGGGGGCGAGGAAGCTACTGAAGAGAGCTCAGCTGCCATATGTGTACTTGGGTTACGCGCTACTGCACGTTGGGCTGCTGCATAACCTGACGCCGCCACCGGGAGGCAAAGAGCCGCGACTATTCACCATGTTCCCTTACGAGGAAAACGTGGAATGGCTGTCGTTGCTGCACAGTCACCTTTGGATGCATCTGTCATGCGGTGCTTGACAAGAAGTACCATGTGCTGCGAAAGGAGGAGGACCGCTCCTTACCCGCGGCGTGGATGGGGTGGACTTGGAGACCTCCGCGCACGTGGTTTTAGTCCAGGGGGAGATCAAGCGTTGGCGCGACGTAATCAACTTTGACGAGAATCAGCCAGCATGGCCCATCCTAGTAAAGATTTGGAAGGCGGCCGGGTTGAAGGTGGACGAGGCCCAAGGTGCTCCGATCAACGATGATCTGGAGGAACTATTCGTCAAACCGGAAGGGGCGCAAGACAGCGATCGCATAGCTGTGGTCAAAGAAGAAAAGGAGGAAGGAACGCTGAGGCAGCCGGAGCCGGAGGGGCAAACGGACGAGATGCGGGAGGTGACACGTGGTCTGATCATGAGCGTAGAAGTGCCGGCAAAGGAGTGGGGCTGGAATTGGGCAAAAAAGACCTACGGCCCCGAATGGAAGAGTAAGACTCGGAGGGGTCGAATCAGGTCCAGTGGTCGATTGCAAAACTCGCAGTCAGGTCTCACTCGTCCTTTTTCCTTCTTGCAGATAGGTATGCACTTGATGCAGCCCTTCTTGAAGCTCTTTTTTCAGTCTTTCTCCCCGATGGTGAAATTGTAGGTCCTCTGCAGCAGGTCAACCTCTTCGATCGTAGGGCATCTGAAACACTCATGAACGTCGATGATGCTGTAGGACTTCGCAGCCGTCTCTAGTGTCGGTGTCGGCGGGGTAGCTTCGGTCTTGCCTTCGGTGACGGGCTGGCTTGCCCTGGGTGTGGGCGTCGCTGCTGCCATGTCAGGTTCAGTCGTCGTCGATCCACTCGTCGGTGAGGTTGTATAATCCGCAGTCTCCGCAGGTGCTGTCTCCGGTTGTGGTGGGCTATTGCGGTCACCTGATCGCCGGAAAACGTTTTTCACTTGGTAACTCGTATCCTCATTGTCCGCAATTGATCCGTCGTCGATCGCAGGTGTCGGCATCGAGTATCGTTGTGGCGCGACCAGGGGTGTAGAGTCGTCACAGCTTTGTGTCGTAGACGTCCGGATCCGTGCCACAGCTGCGTCGTACACGTCGTTGGCCGTTGCATAATCCCCTGATGAGGATGTGCTTGTCGGTAACGTAGTTGTCGATGTGGTTGCAGTCGACACCGTCGTTCTCGTTCTTGTAGGTGATGTCGTTGACGATGATGCGGCTTCTCCGCGTCGACGTCCTCGTCTGACCAAGCTGATGCGTGGTGGCGATGTCGTAGCACTGCTGCTGTGCGATGGTGTGGTCCTGCCGTCGTCTCGGCGAAGTCGCTTCTCCCTCTTAGGTGGTAGACTAGGGTGGTGTTGGATGATGTGGTGTTCCGGACGGCCTGCTCAGCCTGTCATTGCAGCTGCCATCCTCGTAGAGATGAACCATGGCGTCGGTCGTGGCATGGGGTACGCGTAGCTAGCTTGCTTCGGCCTCCATGGTGGTGGCCAATGAATGGGCGGTGGTGGGAAACCGCAGATCGTCAGGTTGTCGCTGTTAACGCTCTGGAGATTGTGCCAGTGGGACAATGCTCGCTGGTAATCATTTTCATCTATCTGTTGTGATCGGCTCAATGATTCCCACGGTATGTTTGGTCGTTTGTCTGGCTGATGAAGGTTCGGGTGCATCGGCACAGGGTCAGTCCCATGCATGTCGTACATGGCTGGTGCACGGCCGTCTGCCTTGAGCCATGGGTGAGGGAAGCGGTTCCATGCGTTGGCTGCACATCGCAGGTAGAGGTTCCTCAGGTAGGGGATGTCGTTGGTGGGTGGGTTGATCATGATCGGTACGTTCCTCTCCCCCTCGATGTTGCATTGGGTTGTTTCCTCTCCCCTGCGCTTGTCTTCAAGTAGTTGCATGAACTCCCTGACATCCGGTGTTTGCCACACGTACTCCTCCGGGTTCGTTGGGTTCGGTGGGCCCGCTGAGTTCGGTGGGTCCGCTGGGTTTGGGGGGTTCGATGGTTGGTTGGGCGGGTATCTCAAGTGAGGTCCAGCGACGATGCGAGTACCCGTCAGTGATCCATAAGCCCGTCTGGCTCGTGGGTCGTGTGCGATGTCTGCAGTCATTGCCCTTGCGTCCAGTAGGCTGGCGAAGCGTTGGTCCAGTGTCCGTTCAGTGTTGATGTCCACTCGAGTCTGTGCCTCTGGTCCAGTTGATGGCGGTGAGTGTGGGTCTCTCACTTCTTCTGTCTGTGCTGCCTCAATTTCATCTGAAGTAATCCGCTGTCTGTTCTTGTTGTCATCCAGGTTGAAGCTGAACATACCACCCCCGCTGTCCGCCGTAGGTTGCAACGGTGCGTCGGGGAACGATGCAGTCGATGGGGTCGCCTGTTCTTCATCGCTCTCATCCTTCTCTGAGTCGGCATCGAACATGTATACGTCAGCAGACTTGTCGTCGTCCCACTGGTCGGTAGGTGCCTCCTTCTCGCCTTCAATTTCCTGATGCTGCCCGTCCACTCTTAAATTTGCGGTGCTGCTCCGTTGGGTACCAGATTTCGGTGGAAGTGTGGCACGCGTCGTTGACTTGGTCAACTTTTGGGATCGTCGAGGTAACGGGCACTCTGCTCCCGAATGAGTCGGCTTACCTTCACAACCTTTGCGTGTGCAGGTGGCTCGGCAGTTTCCAGCGACGTGGTTGGTGCGCGAACAGTTGTGACATTTCTTCGTTGCTCCGCCGTTAGCGGTCCCGCGGTTAGCTCCCCCTCGACTTCGGTTGCTTCCATTCTTCTGCTCGCTTGCATAGTTGGCGATGACAGGGGTCTGGTATTCGTTGCCGGGTCCGAAGCCTTGCGCGTGGTGCTGTTGTAGTATCAGTCGGGAAAACTCGTCAAAGGTAGGTTTCTCGTGATCCGACTTCGACCAGTACAGTGTAGTGCCTACTGTCTTCAGGTAGTCGTGGTGTGACGCATGGAGCTTGTGCAGGGTGAAGATTGTCTTCATCATATCGGGTAAGATAATATTCCTTGCCGCGAGCTGTTCGAACCGTACATGTGTCTTGTCGATGAACGTATTTAGATCGTCGCTTTAGGTGATCGTTCCCTGAAACAGGTCGAATAGCAACTTGGCAGTAGCAATCTGTCCCTTGTTTCCGTAGCGGTCACTCAGCGCTGCCCACTTGTCAGCAGGATCGTTGCCGGCCCGGGCGATGGTCAGTGCTGCAGGGTGTCCATGTGGTATCGCTTCAGTCAAGAATGCTCTGATCTGTATGTTGGCTTGCAATCTCGTTGCAGGCGTGAGCAGGATGTCAATCCAGGTTGCCAAGAGGGGCATCAGGGTTGCCGACCTTGACGTGGACGAGTGCGCTGGTTGCAGCCCGCCGCTTTTGGAGTCGTCTGGGTCGTCATCGTCCTCGCTGTCGCCAGCTGCGAGTTGTGGTGGTGCCTTCCCGGAGGCAGTAGCCTTTTGACTCGACTTTCCGGAAGCAGTTGCCTTTTTACTTGAGATGGTTTGAGTCGTCGTAGTTGACGTGGTAGTAGTCGTAGATGTGGCTGTCGCCGCCCTCGCCTTCTTGATCTCGTCAGCGTACATCGCCCGAATCTCTTGCGTAGAGACCGGTGAAGCAAGGTCGTTGAGTATCAGTAGGTGCTTAGGGTTTACGCTCGCCAGGAAGAGAAGGAAATCCTCCTTCCATGAGTCGAATTGGTGAATGTCAGGTTTCCTTGGAAGTAGTGGGATCTTTAGTTGGTACTTCACATTTTGCTGGCTCATGACCTATAACCGGTCAATATTGATTATTCCGGTGATTGAGTAAATTACTCTAGTTCTGGGTTTACGCAGAGGTTCAATGAAGTACTTCGTAGATCGTCTTTACTGAGGAAACTGAACTGGTAACGAAGTGCGCAGTGCAAATGGCACGAGCACTTGTTTCTGAATCTAGTTCCTATTAATAATAACCGGATCATACTGATTAGTGTCCTGAAGTTCAATAGTAAATGAGGTAGGACCGGACTGATCAGTACTGGAAATATATCCATACACAATTGAATATATAACCGATAGATATGTAATATATATGACCGGTAACACGCTTACGCTTCAGCCCATGAGTTTGCGGTCGCCCTGGGCATCCGGAAGTTCCATATCGTCACCGATTGTGCTCCGGCCGCTCATTGTCTCAACTTGTGTTATTCTCCCCGGCCGAACATTCAGAGTCTGATCGACTCTTGGACCTCAAAGCTTTCTGTCCTCGGCGTCTCTCTCACCGCCTCACAAGAATCTCGCGAACATATTCACATTGTTGACCTGGCCCGTGCGCAGATAGCCCAAGCGACCGCGACCTGGTCCAAGTTGAACCCGTCTGGGCCTTCTTAGCGTCCTCTGCAGCAGTGAACGAAGTCCCCTGGCTGGTCAAGTCTGACATCGAAGTCATGGCCTGCTCCGTGTCGTATAGCACCAGTGCATCTTACAGCTCTGCTATCCGCAAGCTTCGCTCCTTCTCTCAGTCCTACTCTACAGAGTACTGGCGTCCCGTTTGGTGGCAGCCGGACCCGGTGCTCATTGTCCTCTTTCTAATTTGGTTGAGCCACATGTCGGTCTCAACTTGTAAGGTTTACATGTATGCGATCCGGGACGTCTGCCTCCGGCTGGGCATGGGAGACCCCACAGACAATCGCTTCGTCGAAATGGCCTGGAGGGGCATTAAACGCAGTAAGCGTACCAAGTTGGATAACCGCCTCACCCTCGAGCTTCCGATGCTTGAGGCCATGGCGAGTCACACCCTCAGTGCCATCAAATGCCGTAGCGTCGCGAAATCAACCCGTCACCTCTGGATTACTGTTGTCACTGTCGCCATCTGGGGCTTCTTTGGTCTTTTCCGAGTAGGTGAACTCGTAGCATCCAGATCGCTTGCTACTTGCCGTTTCGTCATCCATTCCTTTGTAAAGTTACGCTTGGTCGACGAAATGAACCTCATCATGGTCACCCTAGACGGGGCTAAGCAGGATCCATTCCGCCGAGGGTGCGAGGTCGGTCTCGCAGAGCAAACCAACCCGGTCATCTGCCCGCATGCCTGGATGAAGCGCTTCGAGTCAAGTTGAGACACCTTCAGGCTCCCTTTGGCTGGGAACTATCCCTACTTCCGCCTTGCCGACAACTCTCCGCTCGATCGCTCCACTTTCGTCAATACCGCGCGCGATCTTCTACAGAAGACCGGGGTTACAACAGGCGGTCGATTCAACGGGATCTCTCTTCGTCGTGGCGGCGCTGCACGTCTCTTTTCAATGGGCGCTTCCGATACTACGATCATGCGGGCTGGGCGTTGGTCTTCGACTTGTTTCCGCCTCTACGTGGGCGCGAGGATGGCTGAGTTGGTGGCCGAACAGAAGGCTATAGGGGGGTCGGGGAATCTCTAAGGCTCAAATGGTGGAGGTGTTTGTTAATGTTGTTTTCAGTCGTCAAGTTTTACGGTGCGGCTGTTCTGAGTTCTGAGTATTTCATCAGAGCCGCCAACTGTTAGTGTTTTCGGAAACTTGAGTACTGAATATTTGAGCCTAGACCTTTTCCCCCTCCATCACACTCCGACGAGTTCGGATGTCTGGGCCACTAAACTCGTTAATGTTTCTTTGTTTTCATCCTCACTTAAAGCGGAACGCAACGATAACGGAACTTTAATTGCTGGTTTGTTCGGGGCTTCGCCCGGAATTAACAGCCGTTAAAGTTCCGTTTGAGGCGTTTAGGTTTTTGCGCCAGTCCGGTCGGCGCGGCTTCACGCGCCGGCGGAGCCGGCGCGTGTTTCTTCCGGCGTCTGGTTAGGCCTAGGTTGGAAAGTTGGGAAGATCGTCACATCTTCCCAACTTTCAAACTCCCGCCCACCCTTCCCTTTTTGTCTTCTTTTTCTTTCCTTCTTCTCCCCCTTTAGGGCTCGTTGGCGTTCTTCCCTCCTAGTGGCCTGCGTTCTTTTCTTGTTCTGTTTCCCCTTCGGACTGTTGGTGCTGCCTCTGGTAGTAGTCACCCTGAACGACTAGTCATTTGTTCGGCCTGCTAGGTGCCTCCCTGTGTCAATGTAGGTTCGTTCCGGTCCGCAGGATTGTTTTGTTACTCTGAGGTTAGTTTCACCGTCCGCTCTCCCCTCCTCCACCCAGTATTGGATTCCGGTTTTTTCCTTCCACTATACCCTCCTCCACCCGGTCAATTAATATTAATAATAGAGAGCACCGGTGTTTGCTAATGTTGTTTTCAGTCCTCAAGTTTTTCGGTGCGGCTGTTCTGAGTTCTGAGTAGTTCATCAGAGCCGCCAATTGTTAGTGTTTTCGGAAACTTGAGTACTGAATATTTGAGCCTAGACCTTTTCCCCCTCCATCACACTCCGACGAGTTCGGATGTCTGGGCCACTAAACTCGTTAAAGTTTCTTTGTTCTCATCCTCACTTAAAGCGGAACGCAACGATAACGGAACTTTAACTTCTTGTCTTTCTTCTTCTTCTTCATCATCTTCTTTTTCTTTTTCTTCTTCTTCGTCTGCTCTTCTTCTGAGTCTGACCCAAAGGACTCTGATGGCTCTAACGACATCGTTTCTGGTACGTCGTCAGAGTCATCAGGATCATAGTCTCTATCTGGCATGTCTGTCTGAACCTGTCCTTTCAACTCGTCTTGCAAACTCGTAATGACCGCTCTCACCTGTCTATCCAACTGTGTAATCCTCTCTCTTGATGCTCCTGTGATGATATGTCTTGAGGGACTGTCACCTCAACGAACTTACCTGTAGGGTCTAATCTAACCTCTATTCCTTCTTCGTTCGATGAGTTCGGTGTGATTGGAGTGATTGGTGTGATTGGTGTGATTGGTGTGTGTTTGCTGTCGTTTTGAATGGAATAAGGACTGGGGCTGTTGCGTGTGTTGTGAGTCACTGTTACTAACTCTATGACTCGCATCACATCGGTAAGGTATTCGTTTATCGTTCCACCTACCTCAATCACCCTCCTCTCGTCCCATACTCCCCCTGATCTCTTGATCTCCCTCGCTATCTCCCCAACTGTGTGCATTCCTATGCTCGACACTAGTCTATGAGGTGAAATGTGCTCATGCTGTGTCTCTGAAGGTGTGGGAGAGGTAGTACTTACCTTTTCCTCATCCGCAGGGACGCTGAGAGCAGACCTTGTGCGTGGAGACGAAGGTTGAGCAGACTGGGAAGTTTCCACGCCGGCACGACCGGTCTGTTGAGACAAACCTACAAGACTCCATATACGTGAATTTAGCGTAGCTGAGGGGGTGGGATTACCAACCCATGGTGGGGGTTGATAATTCCAATCCTCTCCTTCAGCTACACAGCGTAAATTTCCGAACATATCGAGAAATTCTTTCGCTATTTCACGTAACTTTGCCTCGTTAGGGTAGTTTCAAGTGACTAAAGCTGGTGGCCTATTAGCTGGTTCCTGTATTAAGTCTATAAAGGGGTACATAGCACTTTGTCCTGCATGGTAGCCACAATAATCATCATTATGATAGTAGCCATTCTTTGCGGTGAACAAAACAAATGTGCCCCCAACCGAACTTTACAAGGTTTACCCCGAGAAGTTTTCTCGCAACATTGCTTGGTACTGGAAATTCTTTCAGATGGTTTTGTCTCGTTTGTTGGTTTGGGTGTTGTTGTTGTTGTCTGTGTCACTCTCTTCTTTGTGCTCTTCTTTGCCTGTTCGTCTTGTGGACGTGGAGTGTTGGGGTGCGATGGTGGAGCTACACCTATCTGCTTTCCTACCAATGTTTTGGTTAGACTTACGTTTTTGTTCGTTGTTTGTTTTGTTTTGTTCTTGTTCTCTCTCTTTGTGGGTGGAGGCATGAGCAAAGAAGGCACATTTGCATTGTGCAAGTGAGGCAGTGAGATGGTTCTTGACAGACTAGACCTATCGACTCCAGCAATAGATGTGCGTGACTTGTCCTCACTGTTGTGTGACGATGTGAGTGGAGCAGGCAAAAGTATGACTGAGGGTGGGACATTTGCATCACTCTCTTCATCACTTTCTTCATCTACCTCCCCACCGCCATGCAATACAAACACTGTTCCTTCAAACAAGTCTGTATCTTCCTCTCCTTCATCTTCCTCACCTACTTCCTCCTGAACATCGCCTACATCTAAGGCTATGTCGTCGAGAACAGTAATCCTTCCTCTAACGGAATATCTTTTCCGCTATCCTCACCTTGCGCCAAAACCATTGTTTTGGCTCTGGGACATTGAGCACGATGGGGGGGTTTTTTAATAAGTATTCGTAAGCCGATAAGGACTGTTGCCAGAGCCTCATTTACCTCCAGGTGTTGGCTCCGAAACCGGGTCTTAACCCTCAAATGAGAGAGAACCAAATCCGAGGACCGGAACCGTCAAATGAGGAAAGACATGTGGCCGAGCACGATTGGCCGAACACGTGGTGGTAGCCTTCTGTGTGGAAGGTGGGTAGTTTCACAACAGTCGGGGGGTAGGTTCTCCAGTGGTTTTGGTTAGTTGGTTTGTTGGACACTCGTTGGTCGTGGGTTTGTTGGCGTGTTGGGTACTCGTTGTTACTGTATATGGCTTCGTTGGTCGTTTGTAGGGGTCGTTGGGTACTTGTTGGTGCTGTATATGTTTTTCTGGGAATCGAGGTGGGACCAATCTATGCACGCAAGTTTGTTGGACATTCGTTGACTGGCGGAGGAGTTCCTTGGGGGTTGAGGTTGGGTTTTTCCTATAGTTGTTCTTGGTCGGGCTCGTCGTTGGAGTGAGATGGTTGGTTGGGGTGTCCGGCTTGGGGAGTAAGGGGGGGATAGCGGGCGTCGGGCATAAATGCAGTAATTTCCAGATCGTGAGGATGTATTCATGGCAGAACTCGGTGAGGTCGCGGTAGACTGTGGTGGCTTGCGCTTTAGAGAAATGTTCCTGAATTGCTTTATATCCTGAGGCAGGGATGTAACCTTTCGCTCCCATAGCTATCATTAGCAAGTTGGATGTGCATTGACCAGATGCCCCCAGCTGGAGATCTTGGATTCGTCTTTGGTATTCAAAGTATTTGTGTTCGTAGATGGCTCGTGGATTATACCCGGGGGGCACGAACCCGATGTCAGGCTTACTCATCCCCGAACGCCAGCGGAAGAAGAAACACGGAAACGCCTTGTGCTGCTCAAAACCTTGCGATACCATGAACGGTACTAGCACTTGCATACACCATTTTCTTCCGTCATCCGGTCGACCGTACAGCGCCCTTACCATTTCCCACACGTACCCTTCCTCTTCAAAGCCAAAGGGTGGGACCGGATAGGTGGGCCCGCCGCATTCCCGCCTCTATGTAGGCAGTGCCCACATCAAACTTGCCCAACACTAGGTCGTAGAAATTCACCAGCATAAAGAAGCAGAAGATAGTCATGGTGCATGGGGTAGGAAAAGTTCGTTGCCCGTAGTGCTCTCCTTGTACCATGGAGTATCCCTTCGCCACCAGTCTCCTCTTGTACTTTAGCACTTTTCCGCCCGATTCCTTTGTCACGTCTGCGTATCGCCCACGGCACAAGTCGCGCTCCGGTACGGACTCCCTCTTTCGCCTTCTAAAGCATCCTTGCGCCCACAGGGTTGCTATTTCTTGCGCTCGTGCGTCTTCAAACTTTCCCGAAGCGGTAGCTTCCTTCTACGCCACCGGACGAGTAAAGGTAGCCGCCAGTGCCCGCTCACGTACTGCACATTTCAGGATTTCCGTGTCTAGCATCTTTTCCACTTCATTTCGGTCTCCTCCCCCTCGAACCGCACGAAATGGGCCGGCTGCAGCTTTTTCCCTCTTCGAATGGGATCGCATTCTCCTTCTACTGCAGATGCTACACCGCTTCGTACTGCAACTCAACATGTCAAGGCAAAGACTGGAAGAGCCACAAGGACTACTGCAAACTTGCCCAGAGACTCGCCAGATACAATCAACGGGCACAATCTTTTGACACGCTGGGTATGGACCTTGCAGACAAAGCTGCGACCGACCTTGCATACCGGCGACTGGAGCGATACGAGCTCGGAAAGGGAGCTATCCTACTGAACTGGGATCAACTTCAACAACTACCACCCGGCATACTCAACCTGACCAGGACAGCATCGCTACTCGACGACGACGACGACGCAGAAGCAAACATGTACATCAACGTGGACGGGGACGTGGACAACGAGGCTACGGACGATGTACATCAAGGGTATTATCACGACATCATCAAGGAAGGGGACTATTACCCACAAGAACGGGGGGAGCCTGCATTGGCCACCTTTACTGCAAGCTCCATAACGACACCCGGAACGTACACTGGAACGAGGGGGAGCAAAAAGCGCAACAAGGCCGACACTGTACACATCGTAGTGGACACGGACGACGAAGACAACAGCACGTCATCGGGCGGTCATGCACTATCCACCGTCGCTCAACGACGTCCACCGGCACCGGACTTGCTTGACAGTGGGGCGAATCGCTACGTGTTTGGCAACACAACCGCAACAATCACTGACAGGAAGGAAGCACGCGTCACCTCTCTGAAGAATATATCCTGCCAACCGCGAAGAATTAAACAACAAGCCACTTGCACCACTGTGGATCGGCGGAACCGGACGGGCGTACTCGCCCACTATCAACGACGCTCTAATTGACGAATCCCTGGACTTCTCCTTACTACCGGTGTCTCACTTCGATACAGAACATCATAAGGCTATCTTGTTCCAAAATGGACAAGCATTCATACTACGACACGACATCACCAACTTTGCCCTCTTTACCCGCGTTATTCAGGTGCCAGCTAAGAAAGCCAGAGATCATCCTCTAGTCTATGCTGCACAGAAAGAAGAAGTGGACGGTTGTACGAAATGGGTACACTGACGTGGGTAAATAAGAAAGAGGCATGGAAGGCAGGCGTGCCACCGGTTCACACACACTTTATCAATTCGATCAAAGTCAATGAAGCAACAGGCGATGAGAAACACAAAGCTAGACTTTGTGCTAACGGGAAAAGGATGAAACAGTTTGTCCACTTCAGCCCGTACGAGAAGTCGTCCCCCACGGCACAGCAAGTGTTCCTGTTTGTACTGCTGTCGATTGCAGCAGCTTTCGGTATGCTGCTTATTCATTTCGACTTCAAACAAGCCTACAGCCACGCAGCTATGATCGACCTGGTCTTTGCTTACCCACCGCCCGGATTCGAGAACGAAGATGACCCCGATCTGATTTGGCGGCTCGACAAAGCCTTATATGGCTCACCACAAGCCGGGCGCAGATGGCACGACGTCCTGATGGCAGTGTACTGTCCCGAATTCGCGAGGGTTCCCGAATTCGCCAGGGGTGAACTTTCCCGAATGCGCCAAAAATCATCTTTTCATTTTGTTAAAATCAATACTCGCGTTTTGAAAAAATCCTTTGGGGGGTAGTTACACCTCACAGTCCTCCATGGAGAAATGCAACAACAACAAAAAATCCAAAATTCCACCTAGGACACATTCCGCATGTGGACTTTATTTCCACAGGGCTCGCACTAATGCACTCCCTGACTTACCGCATCCGTCTGCGGTCCCCAGAATAAGCTACAATGTCATCCTTGTTGAACCTACACCTCCTATTCTACACAGTTCCCTGAAGCAGAAACTATGCCCAATTTCGGCATTTCCTCCTTCAGGACAAAACCCTAACGCAATTACTGACCATTTATCACTTGGGCCCAATACTTGCACTGCAACTGGTGCCCTTGCAGTAGAGCCTCCTCCTTGTCCCAACAATACAAACACCAACTTTACCCTCTTTCTGGCATTTCCTTGTTCAGGTCGAGGTCGGATTCCCAGGTCTGTTACACCTTAGGTCGAGGTGGGCCCTTTGGTCGAGGTCGGCTGCACCCTGTTCCCTGGGCAGTTTGCCCAGACTTACTCCCTTCCGCCCCAAACTTTCACCACAACTTTACACCCACCCACACTTCCCACCACACACTTCCCACCACACGTAACACCCATACCCACCCGCCACGATATCTCCTGACTTAGGTCGAGGTCTGCGCTTAGGTCGAGGTCGGCTACACCCTGTTTCCAGTGCAGCTCGCCCACACTTGCTCCCTCCCGCCCCAAACTTGCAGCACGACTTCAATTTATTAATAAATCCGGTAGCTTAGTTGACAGAGGCCGGGTTGAAGACCGGGACACTTTGGTAGTTCGCAGTTGAACAGATTGTGAGAGATTTACTGAGTAAAATTATTACCGCCAAACTGAAGGCGGCAAAACCGTAACATGTGACTGGCTTACAATGCTAAATTCATTAATTAGGTCAGTCGTAAATAATAGGTAAATCAGTCCTATCGACATATAATAAATGACGTAACTGTCATATCACGAGTAACTGCTGTCAGAAATTATTCTAACCGTTATTGTAATGTAAAGCTCCCCCTAATTTCAGAGGTAGTTACCAATAAAGTCACTAGTGAGGTAGAAGTCACAAATATATTCTAACCTTATCACTAAAGTCATAGGACACCTCTAATGAGCAAAGGCATAAGCATCCTCAGTCATGCTTACTTGGACTGATGTCCAGACAGTCTGTCTGCCCCCTTCTTGAACAAGGAGGGGCTAGCGATTTTCTTTGAGAGAACATCGGCGCGATTGTCTGCTGACGGGACCCAACGCATCACAACCTCCCCCTTCCTCATCGCCTCAGTCAAATGGTAATGCCTCAGAGCAATATGACGCAGCTTCTTACCAAACACCGATTCCGGCGCAGTACACACCGTAGCCTGATTGTCGACATTGAGAGTCGGCGTCGCCATCAACTCGGCTTTCAATGGGTTTTCATCCGACTAAGGCAGAGCCCGAATCATATTACGCACCGACTCAAGATCATGCAACACCTCCGAAGCCGCATAAGTTTCACTCTCTTGCGTGCCTGTGGCTAAATGCTTCTGATTGGAAGTCCTCACCATCACAGGCCCATCCGCCAGGAACACCACACCCCCTGTTCGCGAGTATATGCGACTTCCATTTCCTAAGGACGAATCTGAGTCCGCCTCCGGCGTACGGTTGCCATTCGACGAGAACTTAACACCCCTGTTCTTGACGAACAGGAAATAGCGCAATAGCTGCTCCGCCGCTCGATAATCGAACTCGGACTGATGCTCAGCCAGGTAACTCAACGGAAGAACCGACTCCGGGCAACTCGCTTTCAAGTAGATGTAACTCCCTACAATCTCCTGTGGCGAGTACTCCCCCAGCGCCGGCACCATCTTCGATCCCTCCGGCAACCACGGCGTCTTGGCCGGCATCCATGGACGCCCGTCGCTCCTCTTGAACCTTGCCATCAACGTCTCCGTATACTCGCGTTGGTAGATAGATATGGTGTATTCTCCACCCTTCCTACTAACCTCAAACTCAAGCGAGAGGAACTGTTTGACCGGGCCTAGATCCTTCACGTTCCCCCACTCCTCCTTGAGCTTCTCCACATACTCCTTTCGGCTTGCCTTAGACGCTGCAGCATGAATGTTATCATCGACATGGTACGTCAATACTTCAGTCTTCTTCGTCTCAGGATCAATCCTTCCGAACATGACGCCAGGATGCTCTGCACGAAGCCCATCTTCTTCTGAGTCGGAACCACTCGGTCGTTCCAATAAATGTGGCCAGAGGGCTTCAAACCGTTGACCCCCCCAAGAGCTTCCCATACCACATTAGGTGGCGCGTATCCAGCCGGAGGTTGCAGCCGCACCGGTACCCGCAGCTTTACCTGCGGGAACGCACTCTCCTCGTCCATTCCAAATATATCAAGGTCCTGCAATACCGCAAGAGCACACGTAGACCACACCAACTCAACTCTACACGTCGGTAGATCCACTCTATCGTACTGCCACGCCGGTTGTCGGAAACCAATGCCAGCAATCCTTGACTTTGTATCCACTACCGGACCATCGACCGTCTCTCGCTTTTCAAAGTCGACAAACCTTGTTGGGACCAGTGGTTGCCCCGGAGGCTTCTCTGACACATGACGCTCCACGATAGCACCCAACCTGAGGTGCTTGTCGATGTCCTTGAACCTTGAGTTGTTAAATTTGCCTGAGGCAGTAACCTCTCGATGAGGAATCGGGACAGTCACCAAGTATGCACCAGAACGGAAGTTAGTTGGCTTCGTTGGCTTCCTGCTCCTCACCCCTGCAACTATGTTGGATGTGTCAATGGTGTTACCTGTCCACACCACTGGCACCCCCCTTGCATCTCACTTCTGGTCCGCTCCAGCACGACCCTGCAATGCTCCTGAACGAGGCAAAGGTGCACCAGCAGCTGCCCTTCCGACATTCCCATCAGTAGCCCCTGCTCCCACCTTTCTGGCACGACCACCACTCGACCCCTCGTCCCCACCGACCACCAGCTCCACAACCCCAGCTTCGTCAGTTGGAACACCATCACGTGCAGAAAACACTTCCGGTCCGTCCGCCACGTCTTCCACTACGCACCCCTCTTCCCCGGTATCATTTTTATCTTCACCAGTTACCACTTCCAGCAATTTGTCTAACAGTCGCTGTTCACTTGCAGTAAAAAAATGCACCGGGTTTTTCGCCCTTTTCGGCCCCCTTCTCTCGAACTGGGTTGGCAGTTTGGAAGCTGTGTTGCAGTGACGATGCCATCTTGCCCCGTGGGTAGAGAGTAGGCCAGCCATGTACAGTAGAGTCCCTGACAACCATGTCCGCCGTCGTCACCAGCTTACCTTTGTAGTAACTCCACAACTTATAGGCTGACTCCTCTGTGCTCACCCCCATGAACACTCCTGGCACTCCCTTCTCTTGGCCCTTCTTGCCACCCTTGTAGTACACACATAAGCACCCAAAAGGCTTCAGGATGGGAGAAGGGTGGAGCTGGCCTCTTGTAGAACATCTCGTGCCTCGTCATCTTTGCCCCTGCTCTCGCTTGCATGTTGATGAGAAAGATAGCATAGTCGACCGCCAGAGGCAAGAAGTAGACAGGCACACTCCTCGCGGTTAGCAACGTAGCTGCCAATGAGAAAACAATGTCAATCCCTGCCTCAGCATACGCATCCTTATTAGGGTCCGCACGAACGGGTAACCGGTGCTCAATCCCCTCACTTCTGAGGAAATCTTTCACCGCATTCGAGATCCACTCTTTGTCCGTCCGGAACTGTTTCATGTCGTTCCCCGTCTGGGTCTTCGACCACACCCTCACAGCAGCCAGCTGCTTGACAGCAATGTCTGATGCCCTCGTGTGGTTCCAATGCCCTTTCAGGTATCCAGACACGTTCTCCACAAACAACAGGCAATACGGCGTGTTGCCGTACAACGGAAACGGTATACGACCGGTACCATCTGCACTCCAGTCCTCTCCCGTCTTTGCACATAGCGTTAGCGACGCCCCCTCAAATGACGAGTGCTTATTAATCTTAGTGGTAGAACAGGCCAAGCAATCACACCTCAGGGTAGACGCCTTTTCCTTCGGTGTCAGCCCATTTTGCTTCATGAACTGACGTGCCATCGTCTCCCCGAAGTGAAATATGCCATTTATCTCACTCATGTCCACCGTAGTACTTGGTTTCATGCTGGTAGACCAAAACGCAGTGTTGAATTGGGGGAATGGTGAGCATTCCTTCTTCTCTTTCCTCCATTCAGGTGGGTTCGCCGTGTGAAATCGGTATTGACACGTATCAGCATCGAAGCTCCCAGTCAAAATCTTTTCGCATGCCTCTACCACAACCTTCTTCCTCATCACGAAGAATTCGTCATGTTGCATTACTATTGTGTAACCCGTTCGCTGTAGGCGACCAGATGAGAATAGCGTACGATCAAGGGTAGGTAAGACGTAGGTCTCCCCCATCTCCACCTCCTTCTGCCCACCTTCTCCATTCATGCCTGTAAACGACGTTCCCCCATCGCCACAGTTTTGACGAGCCCAGAGATCCCTCTCACTGCCACCCCCTCCTCCTGTTCAATCTTGCTTAGGGCGTCTTCTATCGGAACCATGTGCTGCGACGACCCGCAGTCAAGATAGACTTCATACAGGTCCTGCCCGCCCATTACTCCATCTTCAAACGCCATGTGAGCTGTAGGTCCCTTGTCTTCTTCTCCACCAGTAGAGGTACCTCCCCCATCGCGATGCAGCCCACCTTCTTGCATAGACCTCCCTTCCTCGGTCAATTCCACATCACCATCTTGTGCATTGTCGCTAACCACCTGCGTAGGCGGCGTGTTTGGTGGCTTCTTTTCATCATCCATCACATTCCGGGGTACTGGATCACCTCCACCGCCCTCTAGTGTGATGGCCGTTCGCTCCTCTTCCCATCGTCCAACTCGTCTTTCACTGTAAGCCGACTCCCCCTGTCCTGCAATCACATCACTAGTGCCACCACTTCGACCCATTGTCGTAGCTGATGTGTTTAGCCCAGCACGTCGTTGCGCCAACGCCTGCTCTGTAGCCGCCTCAATCGAAGACAGTTGATATACCCAGGGGAAGTAACGTTCTTTGGCACGTAGCAACACCCGTTCCAGTTCCGAGGTCACATGCCTCTTCGCCTCTTGCAGTATGTCCCAGCTCGCCTGTACATACTCGTTTGCTTCTTTGGGCGGGCCCATCAGCAGCAAGATGTCGTTGTACCTCGGTTGTAGCGCCATAGCACTCTCCCCCACGTCCGGTCTGACGGTACAATACCTCAGCAGTCTTCTGTAGGCCACATCCCCTCTTCGTCTCGTTTCATTCAGACTATGAGGTCCCAACCCCCGAGGCTCGCGGCCACTCTCGACGACTTTAGCCCAGTCTTCCTTGCCTTCGTTCTGCGTCCATTTGCAGAACTCCTTGTGGGCTGGGTAGTCGATTCTCTGGCACTCTCTATCGCAGTACGCCACCATTTTGCATCTGGAGCACATCTTAGGCTTGGCAGGCTGGGTGACACTGCACGCTTCACATTCCAAGGGTACCGGCGTGTCTTTGCCACAGGGTTCAGCCCCCGACAGTCCACTAGCCCAGTGCTCCCATTCGTCCGGAGAGATGCGGAGATTGTAGTACCACTTCCACCAATGCAGCTCCGCCAGGGGAGCATTGTTGAACACCGTAAAGAAGTCGGCCACGTTCACCGTCCCATTGCTTTGGTTCCCTTTAGCCTCGCTCTCCGGTGGTGCCACAAAAACGAACCTCGTCTCATTCTGAGCCATAAATGCATACCCACACGTCTAACCATCCGCCGCCGGAGCCAGGTACTCCTCCTCACCCACTGCATATCTTGGAACAGGATCAACCATCGTTGCTCGCCTTTGACGTCTTAGATCAAACGCCATACACGACACGGCCGCGGCGGGGGGTTCTTCGGGGCACCAGAACCTTTGCGTCCTTGGTCTCTCCCTCCATTTGCCGCGACATCTTTCTTCGGTTTTTGTTCCTTAGGAATTTTCTTGCGGTACCTGTCCTTGAGCGTTGGGCACGACTTGCCTACATGCTCGTGCCCAGGTATGCGACACTTCTCCATGCACCTGAAGTACTTGTGGCCTTTTGAACAGTTGTAGCACTCCAGCTTCGGCCTATCGCTCTTGCCGCCCTTATCCCCCTTGTCGCTCTTGCCACCTTTCGCTTGCCCGTTCGCCCACATCGCCGCCTCCTCTTTGGTAGCCATCCTCTGCTCTTCATTAGCGATGACTCTCCTTTCGAAGGCCGCTTCGAAGTCGTCCCACTCCAGCGATGGATTGGTAACTTGCGCATCCAAGAACGGCTTCCACAAATGCTTCTCTGCACACTTTGCCAGGGCGGTCTTCACGAACTGCATCTGCAGTGTGACACTGACTGGTTCACCATGATCCTCTAGGAACTCACAATGACTCATAAAGTCCCTCAGCTGTGCCATCATATCATCTTTAGCATTAAATTGCCAGTTGCTTACGATGCTGTTCCTTTTCTGCTTCTAGTGGGCCGCATTCCCTTGGTAGCGTTGACGCAGGATGCCGACGAGCTCCTCCGGTCGCAGCGCAGGCTCTCTGACCAAGTGTCGGACAATCCTCTCCGCCGGCGATCCGTACTCTAGCGCTTTGTACAACCACATGAAGATCTGCGCCCTTCTGGCTATGATCTTCCGTCGCTGTTGCATGGTCAAATTAATGCCATCTCCTGCCCCCGGTCCAGCTTTTGCGTCCGCAGGAGCCTTTGCCTCCCTCGCCTTAGCCTCTCTCTTGTTCTCCTTCCGGTCCCCGTAAGCCGCATCCGGTGCTCCCGCCGCAGGCTCAGCTTCAATCTCGGACCGCCATCTCAGTACATCAGCCAAAGGCGCGACATATTCCCAGCATTCGACCGAGGACAAATCCGCCCTTACCTGCGCAAACCAGTCATCCCAGCTTCTCCCCTTAATACCATCGATGAACGCAGGCGCCTTGCCTTGCAGGATCACAGTCGCCGCATCCTTCGTCGCAGAAGCACTCATAACCCAATGCATTAATAAATCCGGTAGCTTAGTTGACAGAGGCCGGGTTGAAGACCGGGACACTTTGGTAGTTCGCAGTTGAACAGATTGTGAGAGATTTACTGAGTAAAATTATTACCGCCAAACTGAAGGCTGCAAAACCATAACATGTGACTGGCTGACAATGCCAAATTCATTAATTAGGTCAGTCGTAAATAATAGGTAAATCAGTCCTATCGACATGTAATAAATGACGTAACTGTCATATCACGAGTAACTGCTGTCAGAAATTATTCTAACCGTTATTGTAATGTAAAGGACTTCTTCCACACATTTCCCACCACACGTTACGTTACACCCACCACGACATCTCCTGCCTTAGGTCGAGGTCGGCGCTTAGGTCGAGGTCGCGTACACCCTGTTTCCAGTGCAGCTCGCCCAGACTTGCTCCTTCCCGCCCCTAAGTTGCACCACGACTTCTCCCCCACACTTCCCACCACACGTAACATTCACCGGGAATAGCGAAACTTTAGGACATCTCCTGACTAGGTCGAGGTAGGCGCTTAGGTCGAGGTCGGCTGCACCCTGTTTCCAGTACAGCTCGCCCAGACTTGCTCCCTCCTGCCCCTAACTTTCACCACGACTTCTCCCCCACACTTCCCACCATACGTTACACCCACCACGACATCTCCTGACTTAGGTCGAGGTAGGCGCTTAGGTACAGGTCGCCTGCACCCTGTTTCCAGTACAGCTCGCCCAGACTTGCTCCCTCCTGCCCCTAACTTTCATCACTACTTCTCCCCCACACTTCCCACCACACGTAACATTCACCACGACATCTCCTGACTTAGGTCGAGGTCGGCGCTTAGGTACAGGTCGCGTACACCCTGTTTCCAGTACAGCTCGCCCAGACTTGCTCCTTCCCGCCCCTAACTTTGACCCCTACTTCTCCCCCACACTTCCCACCACACGTTACACCCACCACGACATCTCCTGCCTTAGGTCGAGGTCGGCGCTTAGGTCGAGGTCGCGTACACCTTGTTTCCAGTACAGCCCGCAGTTCGCCCAGAATTTTAGCTCCCGTGTGCGACCTCCACAACAAGTTACAACGTCATGCTTGTTACGTCCAAACACCAACTTCCATGAACAACAGGAACCATGAAAATTTCTGCATTTCCTGATTTTAGGACAAAAGCCTAACGCAATTACTTACCATTATCCCTTGCGGCTACTATTTGCACTGCCACTGTGACCATGGAGGAGTAGAACCTGTTCCCTGCCAAAAATGTACCAACACCAACTTTACCCACTTTTTGGCATTTCTTCGTTCCGGACATAACCCTAACGCAATTACTGCGTATTTCTCCCTTGCAACCAATATTTGCACTGCCACTCTGACCATGCAGGAGTAGAACCTGTTCCCTGTCTAACATTAACCAACACCAACTTTACCCACTTTTTGGCATTCCTCCGTTCAGGACAAAAACCTAGCGCAATTACTGCGCTTTTCTTCCTTGCTGCCAATACTTGCACCGCCACTATGACCTTGGACGAGTACAACCTGTTCCCTGTCTAACATTGACCAACACCAACTTCACTCACTGTTTGGCATTTCACTGTTGTGGCCCCAGAGGCTGTGATTACGCACAACTTCACTAAGAAAATATTTGCCACTAGCCGGGATACAGTATATCTGAAGTATTAAACAAAGTACGTGCAAAACATATTTATAATTGACATTCCTCTCTTGGTACACTGGAAGGGATACAGTAAATCGGAAGTATTAAACAAAGTAAATGCAAAACCTATTTATAACTTATATTCTTGTGTCGGTCATGCAAATTTACCGTGTACATGAACATTCGCAAGCGTCCTTCCTGGTGAATTTGCGGCGTTCGCGCGTCGAGCGTCTTCCGGGACTCGGCTTCATGGAACGAGGAGTGTCCATCGTGAGGAAACAGAGGAAGATTCATAATAATAGGACGGAGATGAGAAAACGTATCCTTCTCAGGTATCGGAAACGATAGTTTCTTTTAACAAAAAAAAAAAAGGCATAGCGAAGATGGAGAGTCACCCTTGGACAGTAAGCAGGTATTTTCTCATGCCCTTTTTCCCGTCATGGAAGCGAGTGTTCATGGTACACTTGGTGTCCTGGTAGAATATGATGGTCGTGATACCGGGTCTATGCATCCACCTGAACCTCGGTCTGGCGGACGGGACTGGATTTCCTGACCTCGGCGTAGTACAAGAGGACGTATCCTTGAACGTTTTGGTTTAATAAAATAACTTTGTCCATATTAATCTAATTTTATGCGTGTTACTGTTACTTATGCATGTTCGTAATTACATAGACATTTTGTGATTCTAGCAAACCTCGTCTTCTTTCACGTGAATAGAAAACAGCACCAGTGCGGTATCTTGATCTTGATCTTGCTGCAAACTGCCTGGAAAGGAAAAATATTCCAACTTGTGCACCCTGCGAGACCAAACATACTTGAATGAATATATAATACAGCGTACTAGTACGCAAAGAAATTGCATAAGTAATTTTGCATAACCACAAGCAGTTGTACCCTGCCGCTGCTGAAGACTGGATGACACGAGGATGCCCACCTCTACGGCTACTCATGCGAGCAATTTTGTTCGACACCTGCACAGGCACGAACACTATCTACAGTATGTCCCGTTTGTGTACACTTCAATGTACAATGGTCAGGAAAAAGCTTGCCATCAGATGTCCAAAACTTTTTAATAAAAATACATTATCCTGTGTTGCCTGCAATTACGCATTCGCCGCTTCTGCTTTCCCAAATCAAGCTCTTACACAGCAACCTGGGACGGTTCGGTGCGGTAACCGTTTGTCGATCCATGTCCTCACCGGCCGCGTTGCCCATGTACTGGGGTGTGTACAACCCTATCAGCTGCATACCCATATTTGCCACGCCTTGTCCCGTGCTGCGCTGCAGATAAGGGCACGGGAAAGCCTCAGCCGCCACACCAAAAATTTCTACTGGCTGTAACGCACTAGGATTGAGTCCACTCGTGATCATGTTATGAACTGACTTAATTGCACCTTGACTAGAATTAGCAAGATGTGCTGAGCCTCGATAGCGCAAGTGGGCAAGTGGAAAATAATCGACTTGCCTCCGCTAAGCTGCAAAAACTTTGTCCATGTTCCATGCTGTGGTTTATCGGGACATTCCCATAAAACGCCAAGAAGGTTGGTTTGTACCTGCTTGTATTCCCTGATGAGGTCGAACCCGTCCACGTACAGACGATCGGGTTCAGACACATTTCGACTTCCGACGAGAATCGAGTGGCTTTTGTGCTCACATTCTCGTTTTTTGCAGAGTTTACCGTCGAAAAATATACCCTGTGCCGTGTAGAAGCGCTAACCGGTATATCTTCAGTAGTGAAAGCCCCAAAATTATCAAGTTGCTCATTCAGCGCCACCGCAAAAACTGTGCTCCTCGTACACGCCCCTCCCGAAGAAATCTCGCGCCAGACCGCTGCTCTTGTTCTCGTACAAGAACATCCCGAAGCTGTCCCTAGCCACACCCGTGCTCTCCCTGGCTTGGCGCAGGTTCATGCCGAACAGGTCCAGGGCCACGCCGGATCTCTGCCCCTCGTACACGTCCCTCCCGAAGAAATCTCGCGCCAGACCGCTGCTCTTGTTCTCGTACAAGAACATCCCGAAGCTGTCCCTAGCCACACCCGCGCTCTCCCCGTCGGACAGGTCCAGGGCCACGTCCTCGGATCTCTGCTCCCTGTACAGGTCCCCCCCCAACAAAGCTGGCCCCAAACCGCTGCTCATCCCGAAGCTGTCCCTAGCCACAACCGCACTCTCACTGGCTTGGCGCAGGTTCATGCCGGACAGGTCCAGGGCCACGCCGGATCCCAGCTCCTCCTACACGCCCCTCCCGAAGAAATCTCGCGCCAGACCGCTGCTTTTTTTCCAATACAAGAACATCCCGAAGCTGTCCCTAGCCACACCCGCGCCCCCCCCTGGCTTGGCGCAGGTTCACGCCGAACAGGTCCAGGGCCACGCCGGATCTCTGCTTTTCCTGCAGGTAGCCCCCAAACAAGACGATGGCAACCCCCGAGCTCTTAGCTTCATACCAGTTCTTTCCGAAAAAATCCCTAGCCACACTCACGTTCTGTAATGGGAAGGTGGTATGCCATTGGTTATCCTGAGGCAGAACGGCTCGGACGTTTAGGTAGAAACGGGTTTGCATTTTCGGAATTTCAGCTGAGCCCAACGTCCCCTCCTCCAACTTCCTTGGCTGCCACTGCAGATCTTGTTCTTACTTCAGCGCCGCTAGGAGATGCTTCTCCAACAATGCCGTTGTCTTCTAAAATTCAACGACACATACCATGCTAGTGCCATGTTTGTTGGATATACAATGTTATTGGGCATTTCGCAATAATGCGTGTGTCTGTCTGTCTGTGTGTCTGTCTGTGTGTGTGTGTGTCTGTTTATTTGTCTGTCTGTCTGTCTGTGTGTGTGTGTGTGTGTGTGTGTGTGTGTGTGGGTGTGTGTGTGTCTGTCTGTGTGTCTGTCTGTCTGTGTGTATGTACCAGAATATACACATACACATTGTATCACGCACTCTTGCAAACTGCTTACCTTGTCCTCCCGCGCTGGCTGCTGTTCTTCATTCGTCGTTGACGTCTCCTATACGCATGTACGTACGAATGAACGTATTTTTGTATTTACTAATTGTTCAATGTGTGTGCATTCTGTATATATATATTTAGGGAATATAATTATTTACTATTTGACGTGTCTTCATTGTCAACCTCTTCGACACCTGCTCCCCAGCAGTGACAACGCGATTGCAATCTCGCCTTGGCATCAGCAGCGCGCAGCGAAATGGGTTGAACAACGGACGCTCAGTGGTGACATGGCGTGAATGTGTGAGAAAAGGAGGAAAAGGAGGAGCAGGAGGAAAAGGGGGGGGGGGGGACCAGGAGCTTTGCTGCCACAGTAGGAAGCAGTCGGCTGAAAACAGATGATAGGGTTCAAGGAATTGATGTCCTTGGTAGCTTTCAGCGCGATTCCCAACATACTCGGGGTTGGTAACTTGTCTGAATTCGGGTCGTACTGCGTGCCTTGACGGAAAACTTCTTTTAGAAAGGACATTGCTTGCAGCTTTCCTGTCCCTTTTCCTGTATACTGCTCGCGTGCAAAATCGTTTATGTTGCTGCGGTTGTACTGGAAATAGTAATTTCTTGCCAATTCTACGTTTTTTGCCTTTTCCCTCGTAGCCACCTGGCCGAAAGCAACCATCTCTGGGCGACGGTGAACATAGTTGTGAAGGTGAACGCTGAACCATTCTCCGAAGTTCGTTTCTTTCTTATCCACGGTGAAAACAAATTGGACGTTGGCTTCGTTTTCCAGGTCACACCTTGTCACGCCATACTGTTGTGGGCAAATGTAAGCACCGATTCGTCATGCCCCATTGTTCCGGCAGCAATTCCAGTGCACAGGGATGTCTCATGTACATTCTAGCCCGGTTGTATTCTGTGGAACCGCACAGGGAATTGTGCAGAATGCTGTATAGCATATCAGGGGTAAAAAATTCACTGCAGAATATCTGCCCGTTTCGCAGCTGTCGCCTTGCACGCGCCACCAGACGAGTTGTAGGACCATGGAGCTGGAGGCAAGCATCTCGCGAAATTACAATACCCTCGTGCGCGACAAGATTGTTTCCTGCTTGATCAATTTCACCATGATACCACTCGCTGACTTCTTCACTACTTCGCGTTATGTTTTTGTGTTGATGAGGCCACTTCAACGTGTATGAAATAGCAACCGGAAGACCCCGGAAGCACTCAGACGATGCGAAAGTGTCCACAATTCTAGCTCCAGATGCTTCTTCCTGCACTCTCCTTACGTGACCGGTGGTGAGATCAGTTGGCCAGATTCGAGCAAAGAAATGTAACGAACCCACCTCCCAGACCTTGTCCCCGAGGCGTGCGTGTTCGTTCTTCAGTTTGTTGACTTCTCGCACGAAATGTCGCATGCTGGAAATAGTCAGCTTGTCAAGTCCAAGTCTTGTCAAGTGCCTGAACCATTCGGCAGGTGCCTACAATTATACACAGTGTTTACGGTAGCGGAACTTGTGTGGTTGTAGAGTATGCGTACAAGGCTTAAGTACCTTTGATTCTAGGAACCTAGCGCTTTCAGTGAATTTGACAACCGCCTCCTTGACCGCATCGGCTGATGCTAACGTACCATGGCCAGGAAAAGCGTGCGGCGAATCTTGCTGAGTGTCCACCCCCCCGGGCGTAGTCAAGTCCCTGTACACTATAACTAAACATTCGACAATCTTGGGGGTATCCCTTTTTCCGAAATTTTCCATGAAGTATATGGACTTTTTTGAAAACGTGTGGAAATGAAAGGAAATCAATTCACTGATTGCAGAACATATAAAAATAATATTAAAACATGTTTTTATTAATTGTAATACACTTTAACTTCATCTTCAGAGGTGGGCAGGAACCGGTCCGACACGGTAATCTTTCTCCTTTTTCATAGTCCCGGCTACTATGAATCTATGATGATAACAATGCCCAAAATGCAGAATTTGCTTTTAAGTTTGTTTATCTTTGTTTACATTAAGCATTTTACTTTATTATGATAATAAACATTGCTTTTACCTACAATAAATTCCCCCCGGGGGGGGGGGGAGGGGGGAGGGGGGAACGGGGAAGGAAGAGAAGTGCGATGTCGCCACGCAAAATACATAGATTCTACAACAAAATTTCTTTAATTACTAAAAAAAATAATAAATCTAACTCCGTAATATCATACTAACTAAATTAGAAGTTTGTTTAACTCTTGCACGCGACAAACGTTCTTAATCACGCTTTCGACCATAACAAACCTGCCAGTGCAAAAAATTACGATTAATACTACACTACTACAAAGAAAAAAAACACAAAACAAATTCAAACATCTTTCAGATGAAGGAGAAAAGTGAAAGCTATGCAAACTACCTGGTGCGTGCATTTGAAGTTAGCGCCGAGTCAGCGCAAGCGATGCTAAAACAAACTCCCATGCGTTAGGTGAGCTGGGAGCGGTGAGACCGGTGCCGCGTTGGGGGGTGGAAGGTGAGTTACCAGCAGACAGAGCGCCAGCTGCCATCCGCGCGATGAGATCCTCCAGCAAGCTTTCTCTCTCGCTCTTACTATTTTTGTTGTTGTTGTTGTTGTTGCTGTTGTTGTTGCTGATGTTGTTGTTGTTGTTATCATTATCATCATAGTTTTTCTTGTTCTTGTTATTCTTCTTCATCTTCTTCTTCACTCTCTCGTTCTCTTCTTCTGAGCTTTCCTCCTCCTCCTCCTCCTCCTCCTTCTCCTTCTTCGAATTCTTCCTCTTTCTTCTCTCCTCTTCCCGTTGTCGCTTCTCTTGCGCCTCTTTTTCCTTCCGATCTTGCGCTTCTTTTTTCTTCCTTTCCTCCTCTCTCAACTTTCTTTCTTCTGCTAGCATTTCCTTAATGGATGCGGCTTGTTCTGACATTGCCTTGTTCACAAGATCCTGAACGACTTCTTTCGACACGCCGGCGGACGAACTACCCTGAATACAATACCGGTCGCCGTTGTTTTGAAAGAAGTCGTTCATTTCTTGCGAACAAGGCAGTGGCAGAACAAACCAACAGCAACGACAACAACAACAACAAAGAATAATAATAATAATAATAATAATAATAATAATAATAATAATAATAATAATAATAATAATAATAATAATAGTATATCTCCTGCCAATTGCTGAGACAAAAGGCCATGTGCATCCAGTCCTCCATTCCATAAGGAAAGTCTCCACACCAATCGGTGGAATAAAGGAAGTGACGGCATAGAACATCACTCTAGGAGCTTTATACCAATCAGCCCATGGAAAGGGACCGATGGCCTATGTACTCCCTAAATAATAATAATAATAATAATAATAATAATAATAATAATAATAATAATAATAATAATAATAATAATAATAAAGTTTGAAAAAAAAATGTCAGCGCTTCCCGTTAGAGAGATTATACTCGGAAAAAAAAAGACAGGGAAAGGCTCACTGATAGAATGCCACACACACTAGCTAGCCATACTAAAGCTAGTAGCTATACTCCCCTCTCTAAACTATATGCTGCGGCGCCCAAAGAGACCTTTTGACCCCCCCCCCCCCGGGGGGCCCCCCCCTCACAAAAAAAAAGAAAAAGAAGAAGAAGGAGTAGGAAAGATTATACCTCCAACGACATGTCCACTTCATCAGCGTCGACCGCGGGCTTTTTGGACTTCGGCTTGCCTAGTCACGTCAGAAATTAGAAACACTGAAAAAAAAGCACACAAAAAAAGATGAAATTTGCTAGTACCTGGCTTTTTCTTGCTGGACCCCTTAGGCATAGGAGGCTCAGGGGTCTCTTCTTCTTCAGGGACGTCTGGAACGTCTGGAACATCGTCGACGTCGATGGATTCTGCACAAAGAACCAAACAATATTACATACATCCTTCATTTTTCATTACATACAATGTTGCTACCGAATCTCAGTTTTTTTGGCCTGCCCGAAGAGCGAGGCTCAGTCGGGCCCTTTTTTTGATTCTTCTTCTAACGTTTCAGGCGAGCATGCAGTAAATATGCAAAATAAAGAAAAGGAAGATGCCAAAAAAAACAAAAACAAAAACAAAAAAAAAAAAAAACAAAAAAAAAAGATGGAGCTGGTGGAGAAAAAGAATAATAACATGTATATGAAGAAGAAAAAGAAAAATGGAAGAAGAAGAGGAAGAAGAAGAAGAAGAAGAAGAAGAAGAAATGACCTTGTTTGCTTCGTACAGAAGCAAAAGCTCCCGCTTCCGCCAGTTGCAAATCATAGGCGGGTTCGTGGGGTTACCGACGTAGAGGAGCCACGCGGGCTTCACCTGCTTCTCGAAGTCCATCGGCGACGGATCAAGCATGCAAGAGTGTTTAAGGTTAAAACCAAAAAAACCCATGAGCTGATATTGGATTTCGTCAGCCTTGCCATCGCCGTCAGTGTCGACCTCGCGCGCAGCAAAAATGAAGCGCTTCGATCCTGCAACATCCAAGTATAAAAAATATGTGCAGCTTGTGAATTTTGAAAAACATACAGTACCTCGATTGACTTGCGCAGGAGTCTTCTTGCGCCAACCAATGGGAAAGACAATGAAGAGCCTGCAAATAAAAAATAAACAATCAGTTTATAAAAATCTTTCATACTTATAGGGAAAAAGACCCGGGAGCACAAGGTGAAGTTTCACCCTCACATGTCTCCACTTGCGTGGACGCCTTCAGTTCGAAATTGTTGTACTTTGTAAGTGCAACGTCGAGCGCGAGCGCCCCCTCCCGATGTTTGTTGTCCTCGGATGTGAACTTAAAGAGCAAGCTAATTAAAGCAGCAGCAAAAGAGGAATAATAATAATAATAATAAAAAGAGAGTTTAAATTAAAAAAAAATGGCAGCGCTTCCCGTTAGAAGAAATATACTCGAAAAAAAAAACAGGGAAAGGCTCACTGATAGAAGGCCACACACACTAGCTAACTATACTAAAGCTAAGTATCTATACTCCCCTCTCTAAACTATGCTATCGAATAATAATAATAACAATATTATAATAATAATAATAATAATAATAATAATAATAATAATAATAATAATAATAATAATAATAATAATAGTGCTTCTCTGTCAATGGCTGATGCATTTCTGCACATGCGCCTCCATCGTCTCACCCGTGAGGGGAGTACGAAGAATTGACGATAAGCTCTAATGACACCCCCGCAAGGGCAGCTCCAACACTTCCAGACGGGCCGGTATGTTCAATGAAAATACTGGTCCAGAAATAGACCGGTATGTTCAATGAAAATACTGGTGGCACCGACGGGAATCGAACTGAATAATAATAATAATAATAATAATAATAATAATAATAATAATAATAATAATAATAATAATAATATGTATCGTCTGCCAATTGCTGAGCCAAAAGGCCATGTGCATCCAGTCCTCCATTCCATAAGGAAAGTCTCCACACCAATCGGTGGAATAAAGGAAGTGACGGCATAGAACATTAATCTAGGAGCTTTATACCAATCAGCCCATGGAAAGGGACCGATGGCCTATGTACTCCCTAAATAATAATAATAATACTATATCTGAGGCGTACTGATGCAGCTAATGGCATATCCTCAACGGACATAAGCCTCCAATACCCTTTTTCGAGGTCCTCCACCCCCCCGTGTCAGTCTCTCGCCTGATGATCGGGGCCACCGATGGAGCTCCTGAGGGCAAGACTGCACTAAGCCGAGGTTATTCCGCAGTCCCAGCAACCTCTTGCAAGACGTCACCGAATGTGCAAGTGCATACACCAAGCGCGGTTGCTAGAGCTGCCTCGAAACCCCACCCATAACAATCTGGTGTCTGCTGGGTCCTGGGCTATCAACCAGCATATGCGGAGTTTAAGATCTTTTACGCGCGCAACAACCCTCCTCCCCAGCATCTACCACCAAAGGGTTATGAGTTGGCGTCACAGTTTAACGCCTTGAGGCCATTGGGCTGAATAATAATAATAATAATAATAATAATAATAATAATAATAATAATAATAATAATAATAATACTATATCTGAGGCGTACTGATGCAGCTAATGGCATATCCTCAACGGAAATAAGCCTCCAATACCCTTTTTCGAGGTCCTCCACCCCCCCGTGTCAGTCTCTCGCCTGATGATCGGGGCCACCGATGGAGCTCCTGAGGGCAAGACTGCACTAAGCCGAGGTTATTCCGCAGTCCCAGCAACCTCTTGCAAGACGTCACCGAATGTGCAAGTGCATACACCAAGCGCGGTTGCTAGAGCTGCCTCAAAACCCCACCCATAACAATCTGGTGTCTGCTGGGTCCTGGGCTATCAACCAGCATATGCGGAGTTTAAGATCTTTTACGCGCGCAACGACCCTCCTCCCCAGCATCTACCACCAAAGGGTTATGAGTTAGCGTCACAGTTTAACGCCTTGAGGCCATTGGGCTGAATAATAATAATAATAATAATAATAGTGTATCTCCTGCCAATTGCTGAGCCAAAAGGCCATGTGCATCCAGTCCTCCATTCCATAAGGAAAGTCTCCACACCAATCGGTGGAATAAAGGAAGTGACGGCATAGAACATTACTCTAGGAGCTTTATACCAATCAGCCCATGGAAAGGACCGATGGCCTATGTACTCCCTAATAATAATAATAATAATAATAATAATAATAATAATAATAATAATAATAATAATAATAATAATAATAAATAATAAAAGAGGAACAGAAGAAAAAGCTAATAATAATAATAATAATAATAATAATAATAATAGTGCTTCTCTGTCAATGGCTGATGCATTTCTGCACATGCGCCTCCATCGTCTCACCCGTGAGGGGAGTACGAAGAATTGACGATAAGCTCTAATGACACCCCCGCAAGGGCAGTTCCAACACTTCCAGACGGGCCGGTATGTTCAATGAAAATACTGGTCCAGACGGATCGGTATGTTCAATGAAAATACTGGTGGCACCGACGGGAATCGAACTGGCGACAGGGCCCAGATGGTAGAACTTGACCACTGGGCTATCACGGTGTCCATAATAATAATAATAATAATAATAATAATAATAGTGCTTCTCTGTCAATGGCTGATGCAAATCTGCACATGCGCCTCCATCGTCTCACCCGTGAGGAGAGTACGAAGAATTGACGATAGGCTCTAATGACACCCCCGCAAGGGCAGTTCCAACACTTCCAGACGGACCGGTATGTTCAATGAAAATACTGGTGGCACCGACGGGAATCGAACTGGCGACAGGGCCCAGATGGTAGAACTTGACCACTGGGCTATCACGGTGTCCATAATAATAATAATAATAATAATAATAATAATAATAATAATAATAATAATAATAATAATAATAATAATAATAATAATAATAGTGCTTCTCAGTCAATGGCGAATGCATTTCTGCACATGTGCCTCCATCGTCTCACCCGCGAGGGGAGTACGAAGATTTGACTATAGGCTCTACTGACATCCCCGCAAGGCAGCTCCAAGCCTTCCAGCCAGACCAATACTTTCAAAGAAAATATCCTTTGAAAATACTGGCACCGACGGGAATCGAACTGGCGACAGGTCCCAGATGGTAGACCTTAACCACTGGGCTATCGCGGTGCCACATAATAATAATAATAATATAATAATAATAATAATAATAATAATAATAATAATAATAATAATAATAATAATAATAATAATAATAATAATAATAATAATAATAAAATAATAATAATAATAATAATAATAATAATAATAATAATAATAATAATAATAATAATAATAATAATAATAATAATAATAATAATAATAATAATAATAATAACAGTATGAAATTTAAAAAAAAGGACAGCGCTTCCCGTTAGAGGGATTATACTCGAAAAAAAAAGACAGGGAAAGGCTCACTGATAGAAGGCCACACACACTAGCTAACTATACTAAAGCTAGTAACTAACTCCTTTCTGTAAACTATGCTACAGTATCCAGTAATAATAATAATAATAATAATAATAATAATAATAATAATGATAATAATAATAATAATAATAATAATAATAATAAAATAATAATAATAATAATAATAATAATAATAATAATAATAATAATAATAATAATAATAATAATAATAATAATAACAATAATAATAATAATACCAGTCTTGATAATCTAATCCGGATAGGAATATGAAAATTCCCGTGCTTGTCGTACCGATCTACCCGCCGGTACCGTCGAGGCGGCGGTGCCATCTGCCATATAGCGCCGCTCGCCTTATGCTGAAGCGCCGACCCGTGTGCCAGGTTTGGGGAGGAAGGATGAGGCGCAGCTAAGATAGCCTCTCCACGTGGTTCAGGAATTCCGTCATATACGCGAGCCCTCATCCTCCCATCCTGGGACATCGGGCCAGAGCCCGTCGAAGAGGCATTCCCACGGGGATTGTCCAGGTCTTCGGCGATTCTACCTTGTCCCATAAGGGCCACAGTGGTAGCTCCGTGCTTCGCGTATTTGCAATCCATTGAGAGTAGTAGACGGCCAATGTCGCTGGCCATCACCGCCGCGCCTCTTTACGCCGAGGAAAGCGCCCGCCCATGCAAATAGCATCGGCGGTATCTGCAACACGCACTACACGCATTTCCGCCGGTGTCACTGGACGCTGCCGCGTCGCTTCGTGCCCTTCGGCGCCCGCCAGCACCCCCAGCGTCGCCAGAACCTGCCTCACGCACTACACACACTCTCCATCGCATCGCCAACGCCTCTACTCTCATGCCTTATGGACTTTCAGCTGCTCCTAACAATACACATCATGAGGTACGGGTGTCCCCGAGTGGAGCCAGATCGGACGGCGTGCCGCTGAAACTCCTTCCCCCACGTGGGTATAGAAGGCGCGAACCTAGCGGTACCTATAGGGTCTTACAGACAAGTATAGTAATCCCAGCCGAAGCTGCTCAGTTAGAAATGCAACGGTGGAGGGTGTGACTGCATGGGGCAAGGCACGGCAACGCAGCAAGGCACTGGCAAGGCATTGGGACCGACTGAAGCCCCTCTCCAACGTGCGCGTCATCATGTATTCCAGTTAGGCAACCCCGAAGAAGCGAAGATAGGGAGGAGACAAAACCCAGATAGGATGAAGATAGGATTAACATGAAGCCGAAATGGAGCAGAGTTGGAACAGGCCAACTCGGCCCCATCTCGGCTCAATGTGATCCTATCTTCAACCCATCTCGGTACTGTTTCCTCCCAATGCTTACCTCAACAAGATCACCAAACCGGAACTGGAAGCCCCCAGGCATTTACTCGGCAGGAAATTCGGCGAAAATGGGCTAACCAGGAAACCAGACACAAACCAACAGCCAAGAAAAACGAGCCAACCAACAATCCAACAGACAACCCCACAACCTGCCTGGCCGAACCCCTACCGAGTAAATGCCCAGTTGAGAGTTGCGCATATCCCGGTGACCGCCCTCCCCAAGCGGTCACCTTCGTGGGGAGAGGTCCAACCACCTCCTCTTCCCGTGGAGTGCCATCTTGTGCACCCCTCCAGAATAATAATAATAATAATAATAATAATAATAATAATAATAGTGCTTCTCTGTCAATGGCTGATGCATTTCTGCACATGCGCCTCCATCGTCTCACCTGTGAGGGGAGTACGAAGAATTGACGATAGGCTCTAATGACACCCCCGCAAGGGCAGTTCCAACACTTCCAGACGGGCCGGTATGTTCAATGAAAATACTGGTGGAACCGACGGGAATCGAACTGGCGACAGGGACCAGATGGTAGAACTTGACCACTGGGCTATCACGGTGTCCAAATAATAATAATAATAATAATAGTAATAATAATAATAATAATAATAGTGCTTCTCTGTCGATGGCTGATGCATTT
Source organism: Paulinella micropora (assembly GCA_019918135.1). Lineage (NCBI taxonomy): Eukaryota > Cercozoa > Imbricatea > Euglyphida > Paulinellidae > Paulinella > Paulinella micropora. Next base: position 77,624 of record WBZZ01004246.1, on the reverse strand, counting down.
CTGCACATGCGCCTCCATCGTCTCACCCGTGAGGGGAGTACGAAGAATTGACGATAAGCTCTAATGACACCCCCGCAAGGGCAGTTCCAACACTTCCAGACGGGCCGGTATGTTCAATGAAAATACTGGTCCAGACGGATCGGTATGTTCAATGAAAATACTGGTGGCACCGACGGGAATCGAACTGGCGACAGGGCCCAGATGGTAGAACTTGACCACTGGGCTATCACGGTGTCCATAATAATAATAATAATAATAATAATAATAATAATAATAATAATAATCATAATAATAGTGCTTCTCTGTCAATGGCTGATGCATTTCTGCACATGCGCCTCCATCGTCTCACCCGTGAGGGGAGTACGAAGAATTGACGATAGGCTCTAATGACACCCCCGCAAGGACAGTTCCAACACTTCCAGACGGACCGGTATGTTCAATGAAAACACTGGTCCAGACGGATCGGTATGTTCAATGAAAATACTGGTGACACCGACGGGAATCGAACTGGCGACAGGGCCCAGATGGCAGAACTTGACCACTGGGCTATCATGGTGTCCATAATCATAATAATAATAATAATAATAATAATAATAATAATAATAAATAATAATAATAGTGCTTCTCTGTCAATGGCTGATGCAAATCTGCACATGCGCCTCCATCGTCTCACCCGTGAGGGGAGTACGAAGAATTGACGATAGGCTCTAATGACACCCCCGCAAGGGCAGTTCCAACACTTCCAGACGGACCGGTATGTTCAAATGAAAATACTGGTGGCACCGACGGAAATCGAACTGGCGACAGGGCCCAGATGGTAGAACTTGACCACTGGGCTATCACGGTGTCCAAATACTAACAATAATAATACTAATAATAATAATACTAATAATAATAATACTAATAATAATAATAATGTTAATAATATATATTGATCTGTCATGGCTGAGCCCGAGGGCCATGCGCCTCCATCCCTCGACCCAACAGGGACTACAGTGAGTATGTTGGGGAGGGAAGAGTGACTCTAACCATCCTGCATAGAAGGCCCCAAAAGGAAGTCCCTACTACCCGCACAGTGTCGGGTACCTTGCAGGAAATCAACTACAAATGATTGATCTCCCCCGCGTGAGAGCTCCACGAGACTGGGTAGGGCCCGCATGGAGGTACTCACAGGGGTAGCAGACATTTCATGCGGTCTGCCAGCGCATGAGGACGTTTTGTGGTAAGTATCTGGGACGCTTCGAAACCCGTCACCACCCCTAGATCGCGGAATGTAAATGCCCCTTTGATCCCACGTGGTGTATGTCTTTTAAAAAACAACACAACGACATGGCCTTGGAACCAACACAACAACATAGCCTCGGAACCCACATCGAAATAGCCTCGGAACCCACACAACAACAGAGCCTCGGAACCAACACAACAACATAGCCTCGGAACCAACACAACAACATAGCCTCGGAGCCAACACAACGACATAGCCTCGAAACCAGTGGGAAGAGGCCCAACCACCTCCTCTTCCCGTGGGGTGCCATACTGTGCACCCCTCCATAATGTCAATAATAATAATAATAATCACAATCATAATAATAATAATAATAATAATAATAATAATAATAATAATAATAATAATAATAATAATAATAATAATAATAATAATAATAATAATGTATAATGTATCTCCTGCCAATTGCTGAGCCAAAAGGCCATGTGCATCCAGTCCTCCATTCCATAAGGAAAGTCTCCACACCAATCGGTGGAATAAAGGAAGTGACGGCATAGAACATTACTCTAGGAGCTTTATACCAATCAGCCCATTGAAAAGGACCAATGGCCTATGTACTCCCTAATAATAATAATAATAATAATAATAATAATAATAATAATAATAGTGCTTCTCTGTCAATGGCTGATGCATTTCTGCACATGCGCCTCCATCGTCTCACCCGTGAGGGGAGTACGAAGAATTGACGATAAGCTCTAATGACACCCCCGCAAGGGCAGTTCCAACACTTCCAGACGGGGGCCGGTATGTTCAATGAAAATACTGGTCCAGACGGATCGGTATGTTCAATGAAAATACTGGTGGCACCGACGGGAATCGAACTGGTGACAGAATAATAACAATAATAATAATAATAATAATAATAATAGTGCTTCTCTGTCAATGGCTGATGCATTTCTGCACATGCGCCTCCATCGTCTCACCCGTGAGGGGAGTACGAAGAATTGACGATAAGCTCTAATGACACCCCCGCAAGGGCAGTTCCAACACTTCCAGACGGACCGGTATGTTCAATGAAAATACTGGTCCAGACGGAGCGGTATGTTCAATGAAAATACTGGTGGCACCGACGGGAATCGAACTGGCGACAGGGCCCAATAATAATAATAATAATAATAATAATAATAATAGTAATACTATATCTGAGGCGTACTGATGCAGCTAATGGCATATCCTCAACGGACATAAGCCTCCAATACCCTTGTTCGAGGTCCTCCACCCCCCGTGTCAGTCTCTCGCCTGATGATCGGGGCCACCGATGGAGCTCCTGAGGGCAAGACTGCACTAAGCCGAGGTTATTCCGCAGTCCCAGCAACCTCTTGCAAGACGTCACCGAATGTGCAAGTGCATACACCAAGCGCGGTTGCTAGAGCTGCCTCGAAACCCCACCCATAACAATCTGGTGTCTGCTGGGTCCTGGGCTATCAACCAGCATATGCGGAGTTTAAGATCTTTTACGCGCGCAACGACCCTCCTCCCCAGCATCTACCACCAAAGGGTTATGAGTTGGCGTCACAGTTTAACGCCTTGAGGCCATTGGGCTGGAACTCTGTTTAGCAAGTGTGACTAGGTTTTTTCATCGGGATTTCCCTCAAATATGTCACAAATAATAATAATAATAATAATAATAATAATAATAATAATAATAATAATAATAATAATAATAGTGCTTCTCTGTCAATGGCTGATGCATTTCTGCACATGCGCCTCCATCGTCTCACCCGTGAGGGGAGTACGAAGAATTGACGATAGGCTCTAATGGCACCCCCGCATGGGCAGTTCCAACACTTCCAGACGGACCGGTATGTTCAATGAAAATACTGGTGCCACCGACGGAAATCGAACTGGCGACAGGGCCCAGATGGTAGAACTTGACCACTGGGCTATCACGGTGTCCAAATAATAACAATAATAATAATAATAATAATAATAATAATAATAATAATAATAATAATAATGATAATAATAATAATATGTATGTATGTATGTATCGTCTGCCAATTGCTGAGCCAAAAGGCCATGTGCATCCAGTCCTCCATTCCATAAGGAAAGTCTCCACACCAATCGGTGGAATAAAGGAAGTGACGGCATAGAACATTAGTCTAGGAGCTTTATACCAATCAGCCCATGGAAAGGGTCCAAATAATAATAATAATAATATATTGATCTGTCATGGCTGAGCCCGAGGGCCATGCGCCTCCATCCCTCGACCCAACAGGGACTACAGTGAGTATGTTGGGGAGGGAAGAGTGACTCTAACCATCCTGCATAGAAGGCCCCAAAAGGAAGTCCCTACTACCCGCACAGTGTCGGGTACCTTGCAGGAAATCAACTACAAATGATTGATCTTCCCCGTGTGAGAGCTCCACGAGACTGGGTAGGTCCCGCATGGAGGTACTCACAGGGGTAGCAGACATTTCATGCGGTCTGCCAGCGCATGAGAACGTTTGTGGTAAGTATCTGGGACGCCTCGAAACCCGTCACCACCCCTAGATCGCGGAATGTAAATACCCCTTTGATCCCACGTGGTGTATGTCTTATAAAAAACAACACAACGACATGGCCTCGGAACCAACACAACAACATAGCCTCGGACCCCACATCGACATAGCCTCGGAACCCACACAACAACAGAGCCTCGGAACCAACACAACAACATAGCCTCGGAACCAACACAACAACATAGCCTCGGAGCCAACACAACGACATAGCCTCGGAACCCACACAACAACAGTCTCGGAACCAAAACCAACACAACAACATAGCCTCGGAACAAACACAACAACATACCCTCGGAGCCAACACAACGACATAGCCTCGAAACCAGTGGGAAGAGGCCCAACCACCTCCTCTTCCCGTGGGGTGCCATACTGTGCACCCCTCCATAATAATAATAATAATAATAATAATAATAATAGTGCTTCTCTGTCAATGGCTGATGCATTTCTGCACATGCGCCTCCATCGTCTCACCCGTGAGGGGAGTACGAAGAATTGACGATAAGCTCTAATGACACCCCCGCAAGGGCAGTTCCAACACTTCCAGACGGGCCGGTATGTTCAATGAAAATACTGGTCCTGAAATAGACCGGTATGTTCAATGAAAATACTGGTGGCACCGACGGGAATCGAACTGGCGACAGGGCCCAGATGGTAGAACTTGACCACTGGGCTATCACGGTGTCAATAATAATAATAATAATAATAATAATAATAATAATAGTGTATCTCCTGCCAATTGCTGAGCCAAAAGGCCATGTGCATCCAGTCCTCCATTCCATAAGGAAAGTCTCCACACCAATCGGTGGAATAAAGGAAGTGACGGCATAGAACATTACTCTAGGAGCTTTATACCAATCAGCCCATGGAAAGGACCGATGGCCTATGTACTCCCTAAATAATAATAATAATAATAATAATAATAATAATAATAATAGTGCTTCTCTGTCCATGGCTGATGCATTTCTGCACATGCGCCTCCATCGTCTCACCCGTGAGGGGAGTACGAAGAATTGACGATAAGCTCTAATGACACCCCCGCAAGGGCAGTTCCAACACTTCCAGACGGGCCGGTATAATCAATGAAAATACTGGTCCAGAAATAGACCGGTATGTTCAATGAAAATACTGGTGGCACCGACGGGAATCGAACTGGCGACAGGGCCCAGATGGTAGAACTTGACCACTGGGCTATCACGGTGTCCATAATAATAATAATAATAATAATAATAATAATAATAATAATAATAATAATAATAATAATAGTGCTTCTCTGTCAATGGCTGATGCATTTCTGCACATGCGCCTCCATCGTCTCACCCGTGAGGGGAGTACGAAGAATTGACGATAGGCTCTAATGACTCCCTCGCAAGGGCAGTTCCAACACTTCCAGACGGACCGGTATGTTAATAATAATAATAATAATAATAATAATAATAATAATAATAATAATAATAATAATAATAATAATAATAATAATAATAATAATAATAATAATAATAATAATAATAATAATAATAATAATAATAATAATAGTGCTTCTCTGTCAATGGCTGATGCATTTCTGCACATGCGCCTCCATCGTCTCACCCGTGAGGGGAGTACGAAGAATTGACGATAAGCTCTAATGACACCCCCGCAAGGGCAGTTCCAACACTTCCAGACGGGCCGGTATGTTCAATGAAAATACTGGTCCAGACGGATCGGTATGTTCAATGAAAATACTGGTGGCACCGACGGGAATCGAACTGGCGACAGGGCCCAGATGGTAGAACTTGACCACTGGGCTATCACGGTTTCCAATAATAATAATAATGATAATAATAATAATAATAATAATAATAATAATAATAATAATAATAATAATAATAATAATAATAATAATAATAATAATAATAATAATAATAATAATAATAATAATAATAATAATAGGCTTCCTCAGACTATAGCATCAGATCCAGATCCTGGACATGTGCCTCCATTGGGTCACCGGGGTCAGCCGATCCCAACGCATTGTCAGAACACCAAACAGACATAGCAGCAACAGCAACAGCAGGGGCAGATGGGGGCTGTGAAGTGCATGAAGAGCTAGATGCGAGGGTGTTAGCTGAAGAGAAGAACTCGGAGACACTACGCTGCGCTCCCGAACCCCTCTCTCTAGCCAGGACGTCCACACTGCGCGGACGGCCGCGCCGCGCAACATCAACGTCACTTGGGGGAGAGGGTTGGACAGAAGCTGATGGAACCTCAGTGAGGTCAATCACCTCCTCGCCCCCATCCTCCACCCCAAGCTCCTCCCTTTTACCCTCCCTAGCAGACCAACACTCAGACACATATGATCCAAACAACACATCCAACTTTGGAGGGGGACGCAACGCTATATACCAGATCATGCTTGCAAAAGACGGCGTGGGGAATCTCCACACAATCAAAGGGCAGCACGTCTGCAGACCCGTTGATTTTAAGGAACAATTCCCCACGCGAATTTTTGAGAATGGCTTGCAGAGTCTTGGCAATGTGCTTCGTAGACATGCCAGAGTCAGAAAGTGATCCTACACGTTGACAAACGAGCAAAATGAGTTGAATTCCAAAGACATAACTACCAGTCAGCGCCTTCAACCTTAAAATTTTTCTCGGGCCGGTCTGAAATTTGAACGTGTGGAAAAAGGGTCGTGTTATTATCAAACTTTTGTGCAGAGATTTTATTAAGAGCATGACATTTCGAGAAGATGTAACAGCATTCCCGCTCTTTCCCCAGCTCAGAATGAGCGGGAATGCTATTCTTTTTTTCTGTACACAACAATCTGTGGAAAAAACTCTGCACAAAAGTTTGTGAAAAGCGACCGGCATGATTTTGCATTTCCTTCCTACGTACTCTCAACTCATGTCATCCCTTGCATGTTTCTGCTATAACGTGTTTGTTGAAGCTATAAATGTCATTTCCTAACATTGCACGACCCAGCTTAATCTATTTTCACAAACCAGCAATTCGATGAAACTCGTTTTCGGACTGCTGTTTTGCAAACTTTTGTGCAGAGATTTTATTAAGAGCATGACATTACGAGAAGATGTAACAGCATTCCCGCTCTTTTCCCAGCTCAGAATGAGCGGGAATGCTATTCTTTTCTTCTGTACACAACAATCTATGGAAAAAACTCTGCACAAAAGTTTGTGAAAAGCGACCGGCATGATTTTGCATTTCCTTCCTAGTACGTACTCTCAACTCATGTCATCCCTTGCATGTTTCTGCTGCAACGTGTTTGTTGAAGCTATAAATGTCATTTCCTAACATTGCACGACCCAGCTTAATCTATTTTTCACAAACCAGCAATTCGATGAAACTCGTTTTTGGATTGCTGTTTTGCAAACTTTTGTGCAGAGATTTTATTGAGAGCATGACATTTCGAGAAGATGTAACAGCATTCCCGCTCTTTTCCCAGCTCAGAATGAGCGGGAATGCTATTCTTTTCTTCTGTACACAACAATCTGTGGAAAAAACTCTGCACAAAAGTTTGTGAAACTGACCGGCATGATTTTGCATTTCCTCTTCAATATATTATTATTATTATTATTATTATTATTATTATTATTATTATTATTATTATTATTATTATTATTATTATTATTATTATTATTATTATTATTATTATTATTATTATTATTATTATTATTATTGTTGTTGCTTGGAGCTGCCTTGCGGGGGTGTCAGTAGAGCCTATCGTCAAATCTTCGTACTCCCCTCACGGGTGAGACGATGGAGGCACATGTGCAGAAATGCATTCGCCATTGACTGAGAAGCACTATTATTATTATTATTATTATTATTATTATTATTATTATTATTATTATTATTATTATTATTATTATTATTATTATTATTATTATTATTATTATTATTATTATTATTATTATTATTATTATTATTATTGAGTCTTTGGAGCGGAGCCGCGTCACCGAACGGCCCCGTGCTACCAATGGAGGCACATGTCCGACAGGATCAAAGGCCAATTGACTGATAAATCTATTATTATTATTATTATTGTTATTATTGTTATTATTATTATTATTATTATTATTATTATTATTATTATTATTATTATTATTATTATTATTATTATTATTATTATTATATAGCATAGTTTAAAGAGGGGAGTATAGATACTAGCTTTAGTATAACTAGCTAGTGTGTGTGGCCTTCTATCAGTGAGCCTTTCTCTGTCCTTTTTTTTTTTTAGTGATTCCCTCTAACGGGAAGCGCTGCCATTTTTTTCATGTGTATTTCAAACTTTAGGTATGCCATGCTGAGGGCTAGCAAGGCGCCGATATATGTGGCACACCGTGGTGGTGGCTACGGAGTCTTTGCTGATAATACCTTCCTCCTTCTTTTCAGCTTGGGCTCCTCGAACCAGGAGGAAAGTCTTTGCGTGCTGCAGATCATGCTGCATTTTCTGATCATTTCACTATGAAAATTGGGAGTTCCCTGCAAACAGGGATGCATCCAATTAAATTCATTAACGAATCGAGCAGGAATGCAATGCATCTCATCAACTCTTCATCGCAAGGGTTCAACAAGCTCGACGATGACACTTGCCGACCGAACGTGAAGGTAAATTATGTTAGTTGTTACATACATCCATGCAATGTAAGTTTTTGTTACGTGTGTTGTATTTTTTCTATAAATATTGTTGTAAATAATGTCAGGTCAGCAAGGGTACTCCTATTGTGACTGTCACCACCGCAATATCGAAAGATCAAGAGATTTTGCTCAGCTATGCGCCTAATCCAGACCTAGAGATAGCTACGCTGCCAAGCGATGCACATCCGGTCTGGTTGAAAGAGGCTGCCAAGGAAGGAGCTAAAATCCCAGTTTTCCTGTTCGAGACTGACATTGGTCATGTATGTTTCATCGTTCCTGAGAAAGAACATCCGCTTCCACTTAAGTCAATTTCCTTGCTTCATGAAGCAAAGGTTGAACTTTTAGCGTCGGTCAGCAGTATTAGTTCTGATGGAAAGCAACCGCTCTCCAGGTCATCATCTATTCCGCCGGAAAAAAAGAGGAAGCTTCTCGACAGCGTGTCCTCAATTTCAGATAGTCGCCGCACGCTTCTGCCCAGGGAAAGCTCGGACATTACAGTCATCACAGAAAAATCAAGCTTGAGTGATGCACAGGTAAAAAATAAATAAATGAAAATTATTACTGAGAAGATTCTTTTTTACAGGCAGGTGTTCCTGACGTTGATGCTAACCTCGACAGCTGGAAACAGTCAGACAGTTCTACTGTCACTACAGGATATGATGTTAGTAGCTGCAGCAGCTCTAGACTATATCTTCCTACTGGCTCCATGGTAATTTTTTTTCTCTACCTGTCTATGTTCATGCTGGTTAATGTTCATAAGCGATCTTGTTTGCGTAGAACGTCGACGAAGAGTGTTCAGATACGGATTCAAACGGTGATGCTGCATCTATCAACCCTGGATTGCTTCCTCCTCTGGTCGGCGTGGACGATGCGGAATTATCCAACGAGCTTCGATTGAACTTCGACGAGCTTATGGAATCGAATGAGCTGTTGTATAACATCATGAGATTATCACCAATTCCTTACAGCAGACCACGTAAGAATCCAACGCGCCCCTACACGATGAAAAGTCGCACGAAAGGTGCAGTGAAGCTTCAGAGACCGTCTGCGCTCCAAAAACTGTTGGGGATTACCTTCGCCGACTTGGACAGGGAAGTTAAGTCTGTCTGCTGCAAAAAGTGGAAGTGTTATTCATTTATCGACACGCGTGATGTGCTTTACACGAGAGCGAAGAATGCGTCATCGTCTCTCAGTGAGATTTATTCTTGGGCAGCTTCGCAGCTTGAATCGTTTCAAACAAAAACTGGATCGTTTCAGTATATGTATTTAACGGAGGCTGTGTGCAAAGTAGCCTGGCAGCGTATCTACGGGATCGGTGATAAAGTTTTGTCAAGAGCACACAAACTTCTTGCAAATAACACGAAGGTTTTGACAAAAAGCTACTCAACCGTTCCTGAAACAGAAGATGTGGTAGCAGTATTACTCTGCGAGAAGTTCATGGAGAGTTACCCGGAGATATGCAGCGACGGAATATGGAGGATGCAAGAAATGGTTCAGGACGCAGGAGTCCAAAACTATGTTCGCGAGAATTGGAAAGATATGTGCCTTCGGTTTGGTTGTTCGAAACGAGTTGATCCAAATAATCCTCCGACAGACAATACGATCAACAAAGTTTGGCGCATGGATTTTCCGCACGTCAAGTTTGTCAGAGGTATTATGCATATTTTCGTTATCATTACTTATTACAGGTTTGTTTTGCAGAAGGAGATTTCTCAAAATGCGAGATCTGCACAGAGCTTGCTGCTGATCATTCTAACGGTTTCAGGACTGAAGTAGAAGCTCAAGAATGGCGTCGCCGTAGCAGGCTTCATCACAAAATTCACAGGGCGTGCCGCGTTGCCAGCATGCAGCGCAAGAAGGCAGCACCAGCAGATTTTGCTGCCACAGTCATATCAGCCGATATGAAACCGCCAGTGAAGATCCCATCTTGCCGCCGCGCCGCGAAAGATTTCAAAGGAAAAATTGTGTTTCGCCTTTGCGTTGGAATCAATACCTGCTACACTACCGATACGCATTTTATTCTGACGTACCTTGAAGGCGCGGTAGAACACGGCGCGAACAGCAACATTACTATGCTTGCCGCACTTTTACATTGGCAACTTTGGAACCCTCGCACAATGCAAGCGTGGAAATTATATCTTGAGTGGGACGGAGCTGGTGATAACACCGCGTGGGCGATGCTGGGTTTCCTTGGGCTCAATGTCGTTGACAGAGGAATCCGTTTCCAAGTAGAGTCACATCGCAAGCCACCAGGGCACGGGCACGATGGAGATGATCAGGAATTTCGAGTTATGGATATCGGGTGGAAGAGCACCTTCCTGACAACTAACATCGCTCAAGCGTTATTAAAGCTCATTCTTGCATTCAAGAAGCAGCACAAGAAGAGGCATGTGCTGGTTGTTCTCGGATGTAACTACGACTGGATGACTCATTTTAGCCCGTGTATGAACAAGAGTTTCAAAAACTACAACAAACCCTTGGCATATAGAATCACCAAGAAAGATCCTGACGCTTTGCCGACTGTAGAGATCGCTACTTGGGGAGACGCACAGGATTTTCATGGAGTGCGTGATGATCCCAGAGGAGAACCGATCAATTTGTTTATCGGACGCCCCGGTAATAATATTATCTATCTTTCTCTTTCTCTCTCTCTCTCTCTACATATATATATATATATCTCTCTCTCTTTCTCTCGTTCTATCTATCTATCTCTCTCTCTATTTATGACAGCGACCGACATGCCTCCCAAGCTTCCAGTCGGCTACTTCGTCAATCCGCGCCTGAAGAAGGATATTCGTGCTTTGGCTACTAAATACCTAGGGCCGGATGAGCGAGCACATGTGGAGGAAATGTTAGCAGGTGGAAATTTGACCAGAGTAGAGGTGGATGGAGATTACTTCGAAGGCGGCCTGCCCGGCCGTCCTGCTCATATGTCCTGTGTCGATGCAAAAGGCAAGGAATGGAGAGCAGAATTTCGATTGATCGACGAGCTACCTGTAAATTGGATGGAGTTGCCTCAAGAACGACAGGAGAAAATGAACGCACTTACGCGTTTGACCGATGAAGAGCTGCTGTCCTTACCACGCACTTATTTTGTTAATGAAGGACGTCCTCCAGCTCACCCGAGATGGCGTGGTGCAAGACAGCTTACTAGCGAAGAAAAGCAGGAGCAGGATTTAGCATTTGGAAATGCTTCTGAGCCTTGGCGGAAAATTCTCACGTTGCTAAGATCGTCAGAGGAAAAAAAGCAATTTGCGTCCAAGCAGATGGTAGTTAGCGAATTGAAATCATGGATGAGAATGCATGGTGTTGCAACGCAAAACTCCGATCGGAAACAGTTCAAGAAGGCAGAGCTTATTGAACAAGCGTGGAACCATTTCGAACGATGCGACTGTGGGTTCCCTGAGGAAGAAGAGCTTGGTGCTGCTCAGCCTGCAGAACCAGTGGCAGATTCAGAGGATGACTTATCTGATACTTCATCTTCCAGTTCATCAACTGACTCATCGTCTGATCGATCTTCTGGTTCAGAGGAAGAAAAGCATGGTATTAGTTTTCTTCTTCTTCTTCTTCTTCTTCTTCTTCTTCTTCTTCTTCTTCTTCTTCTTCTTCTTCTTGTTCTTCTCCTCCTTAACATGATGCTATCCATATTGTAGATGATTCAGATCGCTCCGACGCAAGTTGGAGAATGCGTAACTCAGGAATCCGTTTGCGCGGACGTCGCCGCGCACGTCGTGCTGCGGGTGGACGTGGACGTGGACGTGGACGTGGTCGTATGTGATTATTTTTTTTAAATGAATTTTTCTGGGTCCGACTTTTTCATAATGGTTTTTGTCTAGGGCAACTGCAACTGTAACGCTTCTTCTAAAAACTGAAATTAGAAATTTGTTTAACTCTGATAATGCACCAGAATCTGATGTGAAGCGTCCTCCCTCCGACCCATTCCCCCCCCCCCCCCCACCCCCCCCCCCTCCCCCCTCTACGTACCAGCGTACGTCACAGCGGGCAAACAGAATTTTTTGAAGGTAAAACCATGTCTTAATATAGTAAAATGCTTAATATAAGCAAGAATAAACAGTAAAAGCAAATTCTGCATGTTCGGCATTGTTATCATCATAGATTCATGGTAGCCGGGACTACGAAAAAGTAGAAAAATTACCGTGTCGGACCGGTTCCTGCCCACCTCTGAAGATGAAGTTAAAGTGTAT